>VXAC01006336.1:32002-93191 GCA_013399225.1 Rhipidura dahli
TAGAGATATTTATATATTTCTTACATTTTCTAATAAAACACCAAAAGAACTACACCATTAATATAAGTGGCCCGAGCAGTTACATTGAAAAGTGAACAAGAGAATGCATGCTAAATGAAGCAAATGAAAAACAAATTATATGCTCTGAAACCTCAGTTCTATACCAATTCAGAAGTGATAAAAAGGAACTCCTCCTTCTCTGCCCCTGGAGCAATAGTAAGTGTGGTGATTTACTTGTGTTAAACGTGCTGCTTCTCCCTAATTCTGCATTCCCAGTACAGCTGTTTTATTGTTTCAGTCACAGTGCTTGTCAGATATAAACGTCATCCATGGTCAGTTAATTCAAGCAGCAAGCAGCAGACCTCATGACTTCATTAAAGAAGTGTCAAAATTTTATTAGAATACTCAGTCTATTCACTTTGAATGGAATTTCAGCTGCATACCTCTAGTAATCTAAAAATCCTAGCTGCAAGAAAAAGTCACACAAGTACACAACTAACTTCTTTGCCAGCATTTTCATCTCTTGCTTCTGATGAAAAGAGATGGATTATCCAAGCACAGTTTCTCACTGAACTTTAACCATGAAATATTATGGAGTTACTTAATTTGCATTTGGGGGAAGGAAGACCTCTCTAGAAGTTGGTGTTTTAAGCATCTTGGTTTTAAATTGGGGACTCCTATACCCTCCCTAATTCACAGCTAACAGGGAACTGTGTATTTACTATATGTCACTTGGCTGTTTTCTGTAAGACAGGATGATTTTTTTTTTTTAACTTAAGTTCCTTCCAGTTACAAAGTAGTGATGCATATTCAGTTAAAAGAATTTTTTGACTACTATTGATTCATTTAAAACTAAAGTATAACCCTAATGTCCTATTCCTGTAGCCAGAAGCTTATTCTCCACAATCAGCAAAACAGGCAAATTAGGCAGTATTTTCCCTTTTTTAGAGTGGAAAAAAAATAGGGATCAACAGACAACTTCAGACCTGATTCCGGGAGAAAAGTTTTGGTTGTGTGACTGCTAATGTATTTCCTGAAAAAAATTGCTTTATCAAATGAACACGTGAAAAAAAAGAGCGTGATAGAATTAAGACAGTTTGTGAGAACCTCATCTAAGAAAGGAGGGAGGAAAAGACATGAAGGGTTACAAAGATATTTCTTTCCACAATTGTAAAGGCTGCATGCCTCTGTCTCACTACAATGTCAGATAGACTGGAAATAGAGACAATCATAATCAAGAATAACTTTTACAGTTTTTCTGAGCTAATAATATCTTGTTAAACATCTGAAGTGCACATGGTACAAATAGCACTTGAAAAGTCTTAAGTGTATAGATCTTTTCAAATATGTACATTAAATAATTTTAAAAGAAAAAGAAGAAAAATTTGAATTGCTTTGCATTTATATTCATTTATATTTATCTAACTGTACATAACTGCAGCTCCCTTCCTACAGTGGTATGACTTTTAAATTAAGATAATAGAGTTGAACGGTTTCAATCAAAAAAATCTTGAGAAAAATCTAGCCATGTGATTTTATTGGCTAATAGTTTCTTGAGCAACTGGTTTGGTTTTTTTCACTGGTTGGTTTGAGGGTTTTTTTCCATACTACATACATGTTAATGAATACTGAACAACTTTCAAGTAAAATCTTGCAAAATTATTTAGGGGAACAATTAAAAGGCATCTATGTGGTTGTGAAATAAGCAACAAGTTCAAATTAAAATTGATACCCTGTGCATTCTGGGTATCTCTAATAGCCTTTGGGGTTTTTTTTGTTTTATTTTTTGCTTGTGTTTTGCTTTAAGAAGAGCATAATATATATTTTTTTCTTCTTGCTGCTTGATTTCATCTTACATTAGTTGTTTAGGTCTGCTTATATTTTAGGTATAATTTGCCCCTTTTGAAAAGGCTTGTATCTGACAACTAATAACAGAAATCCTACCCTAATGTACAGATGGTTACAGTTAGATGAGATAAGCCCCAGTATGAATCACAGGTGTTTCTTAGAAATATATATTTCCATAATCATTCTCATTTAATAAGTACATGGAAGAATATGGCAGAAAAACTTTTAAAAATCAAATATGATTGGCATGGTACCTCTTGTTCCTTTGATTTCACAGAGGCAAATTTAATTAAATTACATATTCCAAACAATTGCACAGTTATTTAATCAGGATATCTTACTGCATTGGTGTGCTATTGCAGATGGTATGTGCGAGAAGACCCTGATCAACATCAGCTTTAAATGTGTTGCTGGCTAAGGAATGCATGCAGCTGGAACTATACCTTTTGAAGTACAGTAATAAAACATATGAACAAATCAAAGATAGGGTGAAATCACTCTGCTAGGTTCTAGTATCCTTTTCCTTTTTTTGTTCCTTTTTTCAATGCAAAAACTCTATTCCCATGCAATTGCTGTGATTACCATTTTGCTGATGTTAAATACCACACCAGATTGAAGTAATTTAAAGTGTAAACCTTATGTACAGAAGGCAATATGTAGTCTGTGTTAAATTAAAGTTTTGGGTGTTGTGGTTTATTATGTTTAGATCACAGCTCAAGTTATGAAGATACTGCAAAAGTAAGCAAATCAAAAGATATAATTGATGAAAGTTTAACACTAAAAATAGCATAAAAAATAACCATTAAGGCAACATTTATTTTATTATTTCAACATCTTTATTAGTTATCTCTGGTCAAAAAAACGCTTGAAGGAACAGATTATGGAAACACCTGGAGGTGCCTAATTTTGAATGTTTTAAAATGGAACCAGTTTAGAATCATATTTTCTAAGAGATGCTTGATATCCACTTACCTGGTACTGTACTATTGCAGACAGATAAACCTCAGTGATGTGAGGTAGTACAAGCTCATAAATAACAAATAAGTTACATGATTACATACCTTAAGAACATCTCCTTGAGCTAAGTGAAATGTTCTGGCAGAAATATTGATTCCTTTCCCTGCTTGTACCTGAATGCTATAAATACATTCATGGTTGTTTTCATAATTAAGAGGATAATTGGGGGACAGTAAGATTCCTTCATTATTTGTCGTGAAGGCTCCACATTCAGCTGCAATTAAAAAAAAATGTTAAGGCATATTTTAATAGAACACAAATACTTTTAGTAATGATGATAATGGTAATGTTAATGTAATCTAGTTCAATATTATTAATGTTTATTAATATCTAAAATAGAGTTTTAAGTATACGATCATGATAGTGATTGGAAGCTGCAAGAGTACTTCTAAATTTCAATATTTTAATAAAAGTATGTCAAAAAACTTGGAAAGTTAAAATCATATGGATGACACATTTCATAATTGTATTGTTTTAAAGGATCTTCCTTGAATTTTTGTGTTTGTTTTAACTTCTCCAACACTGAAATTCATAAAGACTTGCAAATTAAATGAAAGTAAAAGAATTCTATACATTTATATGTGTATTTATTATATATACATGCACATGCATAAATAGATATATATGTAGATATATACATTTTCACATAGACTAATGAAAAAAATCCTTTTCTCTGGTATTATTTAACCATGATAACCAACATAGTCAATGTGTAAATTACAGTAGAAAAATAGTTATGTTACATCTACCAGATAAATATAGAAAAAAACCCAGTTTCAATAACATAAAAGAAGAAAAACATAACTCCTGCAGGGAAAAAAAAAAAAAAGTGAATTAAATTGTTTTAAGATTAAGATGCAAAACTAAAAATAAGGAAGTGTTTTTAAATAATGCTGTTATTATTTCAAGAAGTGAACCTTATAATTCAAGATTTTGGCAATTCATTTAATCACCAAAAAAACCCTGGAAATACATAACACTTGTGACAATGCTTCATAGGCATTATTAACTAACTTTCACTTTCTATCATATATTGGACTGTATACAAAATTTTAATTAGGTAATTTTTAGCATTTAGTTACCAGGTATTTTAATAGACACTGAGAAACTTTCATAATTCTTTGCTTCCCTTTTTATTTAGTCTTGATACGTGGCCATTACAGTGCAAGTACAAGAGTATTTCCTCTCTTTTTAACAGATTTAGATAAATTTTAATTTTAACTGTAACACTGACTTTTCTGAGTTTATGGTTGTTTTCATGATTATTTGAATAGTTTGCCACTTATTTGACCCAGCCTCATAAGAATGCATCTCATTCATGTTAACCTGGGAATTTAACTTATTTCACAGAGTAAGTGATGTTGTTCTGCAAAACTCTATAGTAATCTTAATGGTTTGAAAAGATGTTTAAGCAAACTTAGGTGTCTATTCTAAAAGCTTTTAATTTTTATTAACATTATTATAATTCCCACCCCAGACTTGTTTGAGCAACATTCAGGATATTGGAATATATATTTTATATATGAAATTCGAACAGCAATGACAAAAAAAAACCCCAATTTGATTGTCTGCCCTTTCTGTATGCAGCCAAAGCAGGTATTGCACAGAAAGCCAAATCAGGCACATATCACAGAACGAATGCTTGATGACTACGTCTAATTCACTAATACAGAAAAAGTACCCAAATATTTCAGGTGATATTATTTTGTCCTGGAATAGTTGGATACACTTAATTTAGGAAAAAGTGGTAAACTTTCTAGTCCACAGGATCACATCTATCCTTTTATTGTACTCTCAAATAAATGGGTATTTGCTATTTCAAAGATGCATAGGTCACTTTGAGTTACAACAGAAAGGAGTAAGATGATCATAATTTCAAGATTGTGAGACATCCTTTCCCATTTCAGAGGGATAAAAAAGCCAAAAGGCACAAGGTAATTATGGTATTAGGTTGATCAAACCATTCTGGTTTATATAAGAACTATAATTCAAAGCAATTTTTTTTAAATCTGAGCACAGCAGTAAGCTAACTGCTAGGATATTTTTAACCAGTGCTTTAGAATCAGGCTAAGTTTTCTGTTAAAAAGAAGGACATTTTTCATGTCATCATATTTTTCAATATGATTTTCTGAATTTAGAGAGAGAATATTGTGTTCCAAATTGTGGATGTCCCATTCCTGGAAGTGTTCAAGGTCAGGCTGAATGAGGCTTTGAGCGACTTGATTGAGTCAAAAATGTTCCTTCCTATGGAAGACAGATGTTCTACATGATCTTCACGGGTTCCTTCCAACCCAAACCATTATGTGATTATTGTATCTTGAGTTAGCAGACAAGAAAGTTAGTTTAGGAACAGCAGTCTCAAAATCCACAATACAATAAAATTTCTCCCATTGCATCATCACAGCTTCATGGAGGCACACAGTCCGGCCTACAACAGTTGCTTCTTTTGTACACTTCCCAGAGGAATTCTGACAAAATCAACAGTTAGTTCCTGGTTTTTCTCCTTGCCTCCTGTCAGTGCAAATTATGGCTTAAAAACCCACAACAGAGCAACTAACCACAAAGCATCAAACACATATTCATTCAAAAACAGGAGTTAGGAATATATTTCTTAACAAGTGCTAAATCAAACTGGGAAGGTCCACTATTAATACCGTAAGGTATTCCAAACTACAGCATAGACAGTGGACAATCTATCTGACAATCTCCACTCCTATCTATAAACATGAACAGACAGCTGCATTTTTTAAAATCCCGTGGAGCTTCAAGTAACTTACAGTTTCCTTCTATTCTCTGATGTTAATACTAGAGCAAAAATAAAAGAGACTCTAATAGTTCTATTTGCATTTAAGTGCTGAGTAAAAAAGTGTCAGGAAAAGGTAATGTAAATGGAGTTCTTGAGTTTAAAATAAATCCAATTATTAAAGACATGCATTTTATTCAAAGTATCTGGAAAATAATTTTAACAGGCATTATAGGGAGTAAAAGAGATTTAAAAGGAAAACCAGGATAAAATTAAGAGAATATGTGTAAATAGGGAAACACAGAAGAGAAAAAAGAAGTGACAAAACAGTATTTCAGAAGTAAGGAAAACATTACAGTGGATCAGAGAGTCTGTAAGCGTTCTTTGAAGCATACTTAGAGTTTTGTCAGAACTTATAAATGTTTCTTTACTGTATTAATGTTTCATTTTAGTAAAGTTCCCTGTTCAAAAGAGATAAAAATCTGGCTGCTTTATTAATAAAGTTTTTGTTTCTTTAAAAAGTTCTTGTTTCAGCTGAAACCTAGAACCTGCCCCACATACTCTTCTTGTAGGAAAAAAAGGAAAAATATTCCAAATCCAGATATTTTTTCACAAAGACTTCAATTCAGTCTAATATAAAGTAGAAGGATATAACAGTGAGTGAATTACTGAAGTGAATTAGTTTCCAAACTTTGGCAGAAATAATAGATTCATTTCAGTATTAGAAAGGAAAACAAACAAAAATCTCAAAGGAAAAATAATGAAAAGTAAAATCTTCTATAACAAGATAATTACAATAAAAGATTGCTATGCTTTTGGCTATGAATGTATGTTCATTGCACCTTTCCATAATAAAGCAGATGAATTTTAACTGCTGTTTATTAGTGTATTTGAATTCTGTAATCAAGAGAAATGTCATTGTGATCTAACCAAGGAATGAAATGCATCTATTTGGGTAACTGATCCATTTGAACACAATTCTTCAATGAATTGAATAGCTTTAGAAAAATAATAAAATAGGAGAATATTGCAATATTTCTCAAAAATTTAGCTGATTAAATGCTCACCATAAATAATTATCAGTCAAAAAACACATGATGTGCTCCTACAGATCAAAATTCAGAGTGAAATTGTTTTCTTCAATACAATCCCACAGAATCAAAAGATAAGAGCTACATCTAGAAGCTCTGTATTTTGAAAAGATGGCATCTCTTGGTTAGGTATCTCTTGTGTATTGCAGCATCTTGACTGGGAGAGCAAGCAGAAACATTCTAGAAAAGATTTTATCTTTAACCAACTTTGTATTAGATTGTAAGTCAACAATTACTTCAGAACCTGTAACTAAATTCAGAGCTCAGCAAAGGGTTTCTTATAAAGCCATTTGTTTTCAGATGTTCTACCTCTTCAACTGAAGGCTAGCATAAACCAGAAGATAGACTCTTGTCAAAACAAGGCAGCAAAACTGACAATAACACAAAAATTTTGAAAGGATTAAGGTGTTACTGGTGTTTTCTTTTTGTGAAAGAGCTATAAGGGTAATACAGGTTTTCCAGGCAGTTTTTATATTCTGACAGGTTAAATACAGGGAACTCCAATGAAAAAAGTGAAAAGAACATTGTCTTCTTAAATCAGTAAGAATAGTGGGGTTTCCTTTTATTTTACATTGTTCCAAAATACAAGACTTCCTTTCATACAGGCAAAAATGATTAACATAAATTTCTTATTATGTACCTGCAATGCATGTATCGACTTCCTAGCTGAACTGAACATCAAAAGATTAATGTGGCTATTTGTGTATTAAACTTGTTTTCAATATATTTTGGAAATAATTTTTTGGCTGTTTTATGACAACATTATTTATGTTATAATGAAAGACAGTATTTCCACATCTGAGATGATCCTGAATTTATTTCTACATCAATGTTCAAATGGCTAATGGCCAAAACCAAAAGAAATGTTTCTTAGAAAGAATTACTCACATTATTAATATTATTTCTCAAAACTGATTGATCCAGCTGACAAGAATGGGTAGGAGTCCCATATAGTTTAAATAATATGCTCCTGCATTGCAATCGATCAAAGGAGGATGAAGAAATAGCATGACAAATGAGCTTCTGCATTAATGTTAACTAGGCAAATTGTATTAAAAACCCCACATTCTATATCAGGAGAATTTAAAGTAGCAATCTGCATGATTATCCTTTAAAATAGCTTAATATTCTTATAAAAACACCACCACCAACAAAAATATCCCACAACATGAACAACCAAAAACACTCCTCCACAAAATAACTAAGGAACTGTGGGAAATGTTAGAGCATAATAAAAAATTGCACATAGGGAACAGGGACAGTTAAAACTTGAGGAAAAATATTAAAATACATAAGAAATACTAAGAAACTTCTTATCACAATATAATGCTATTATACTAACATATTGTGAGAGCTCAATGACTGTATTTTTCCTTTTTTTCAGGAATCCTCTCCCTGAAGAAAACAACAGATATTCACACATGATAGAAGAAATATTTAAGGGACTAAATTTACTTGTGACAAACAGAAGAAAATTTATGATTCATTGGATCTGAGATGAATCAATGACATTTAGAAGGGATATCACAATCCTTAAACTCAGAATTCATGCTTCCCGAACAGTCCACATATGAAAAGAAATCTCAAGACTAACAGAAGGACATTTTCTTTCAAGCAAAATATATTAAAAGCAACCTTTATCTTTAATATTTTATATGCACAGAAATGGATAGAGTTATGCCGATGCAGCAAGACTAATGGCATATAGAATTAAGATGTGCAGAGGTAGCTAATGGCTCTCCTGCTAATTAAGAAGCTTACTCAAGACGCATCTGTGATAGAACCTCCACTTCGTTGGCTCCATATTTATGTGTATCCAGTGAACACTGAACTTATTTTTTGTCTCATACAATATAACCTTTCAGACATTTCTGAAATGTCTGTTCTTGGAATTTTTTGAAAAACACCTTAACTGAAGCTTGGCAAAGAAGCGACATCAGTGAACACCTTGGCAAAAATCTCTACCAGCAAAAAAGTCATGTACAATATTATCTGAAAAGTATGCAACATGGCATAAATTAATGAGTTAGCCTGTAGATTTTTAATGTGTTATTGTCTGCTTTTTATAATTGCAAGGGGTATAGTTCCTTAGAAATATGTAAGTCCAGAATTAGAGACTGTTTGGGATCTTCTAACAAGAATGAACAGGAAAAGTGAGAGTAGCACAGAAGAAAAAGACTTTTAAAGTCAATGTCTTTCAGGGAAGGTTTAGCCATCTGGAAAGAAACACTGTGGCCCTAAGAAAGCCAAAGGAAAAGATTTGACACAGCTGAGAAGCTGTGAAGGTACAGATTATTTTATGTAGACATAGAAATAATTAGAGTCTATAAATGACACTTTAATGAAAAGTAATACAATTTGTCTATTGGACAGCCTTATAAGGAATGTAAGAACAAACTGGGAGAGGGCAGGGGAGATTTAAAAAAAATAAGACATAAGAAATCCTGGCATAATAGAGACAGCTTTCTACATTTCACTGAAAAGAAAAGCAATTCCAAGAAAGAAATGTGTGTGCTGCATATGAACTATGCATTTGATTATCATTTGAATATAGCATGAAAATAAACCATTAAACTAAGGAATGACAGAATTCTAATAGATGTTTAACCATCTTCATTCCATTATTGGTTATAGAAAAAGTTTAATTTTATCTATGTCACTATTTTTCCTTTTAAAACCATAATTGCTCTTGTTTGTTCCTACCTGTAACACAGTTACAGGAAAATTCTTCTAAGCTATCTATGGCATTGAAAATTATAAAGAGAACAAGAGAACAATTATAAAGATCTGAACTCCAAATGCATCAGAACATTTCAGAGGCACTACAACCCTATGACAACAACTCCACATTCACAAACTTAAGATGATTCCTCTGCTCTATTAGAAGCTGGAGACAAACCCTTAGCATATCAAGAAAAATGCTGATTCTTTAGGGTCGCAAGAGCTTAGAGTTTGCCTTTATAAAAAATCAGAAATTAACAAACATTCATACTTACTGTAGGTATTTATTTAATAAGCGATTACTTAGAGTCAAAAAGACATTTTCTTTTCACTCTCCAGGGAAAAGTTCAAAGCAAGCAATTTAAAGATTATGGACTCTTTTCTGTCATCATTAGATAGATCCATTTATTACAGCTTGTACTATTGGCTGTGCTGTAGTTACTTGGTACTAACTCATATAGAGTGTTTTAGATTTGTTAACCAAAACTGTGTGGATAACACACCACAGTTTCAGCTGCCATCAAACAGTGCTTGCCCAGTGAGTGAATACAGACATCTGACTCAAGAAGTGCTCCATATATGTTGTACAGAAAAATGGAAATTCTTCATGATTTTTTAGAAAAATCCTTTATAAAAGCTGTTCCAGCACAACATCATGCACTACTGAATTGAGAAAATACCCGCAATTGAGAAATTCAGCTTTAAAAATAAAATACAAAAATATATTTGTTTGCTACTTGAACATTAATTTTCCATTTAATAACTCCTAGGTTCAAAATTTCATTTTTTAAGTTTTAAGTAAAATTGTTTGAAAAAAATCTGCATAGATTGAATAATAACATCAATTAATAAATAACAGATATTTACCCATCTTTTAAATAAGAAAAGGAAAGACAGCTTCTAATTCTCTAGCAAATTATTTGGTTTAGAATTATGATTGACTACTTTGTTTCAAGACCCAACAGACTGGCCTTTGTTGTATCCAGAAAGTGATGCTTGGCCTTCCATCAAACTTCTACTTTTTCTTTCCTTCTTGCATTTTATTCTTGTGTTGACAAGCTGAACACAAGTTCTATGTGCAGTGGTTAGCTCCCAATTGATGTTGTGTGTATGTGAAAGTGCACATGATATCAGAAGCAATAAATCTCGTTAATCATTTTGACAAAAAATGCCAAATATGAGCAACAGTAATGATACATCAATTTTGAGTCCAGTATAAGTGGTCAACAGCAATTTCAATGGTTGTCTTGCTTGAATTTTATTATTATGACATATAAATTAAGCATAAGATTGACAAAGGCTGGATACATATGGAGGGAAATTTGCAAATTAAGTCATTCTAGTCAACACTATCTTTTATTTTCAAAAGTAATGAGAAAACATGTTGACCAGAAAAAAAATTATTCCTTATACAGCTTTACTCTTTCACCCCAACAAACAAACATAAATATTATTTTTCTATGTCATGAAAGCTATATAACAATTTTTTTTCATTTATGCTGCTGTGGAAGTTTCTTTTTGCTGATAATTTACCAATTCATTTCCAGTATATTAACACTTCCAGAAATTTTTTACTGAAATTTAGCCTGTCTTCTCCACTGTGCACACATTCATAATTATTCTTATGGTTAAAAATTTATCAACCCTGACACAAAAATAACTTTTATTCATCCATTGCACTGAATCATGTTCTAAAACATCTCTTCTGTAGGTACACATATAAATGTTGCTAATGCATAAGCTAAATTTATAATTTTCCTTATACCAAGGTAGGCATAGGAGTGGTTTGGACCTAAAAATTTTGATACAGTAACCAACAACAAGTAAGAGGAAACACATAATCAATCAATCCATAGTTGCTATGCAATTAACATCTGAAAGACATTTGTTTTACTTACATACAATTTAGTATGAAAAAATAAAATATTTTAAGTGCTCCCTGATACAGATGTTTTCATGTATAAACCTTCCCATATAGTACATACTCTAATACATTTCAGCAATATATGCTCTTAAATAAAAATAATGCAGACACTTAAGTACCTATCCTACTTTTTAGAGATCTTACTGTTTTAAGAGTTCTCAACGGGACTGAAAACAAAATAATTTAGAAAGAATTCAGCTCAATCAACATTCTTTAGCCATTTGAAGCTAAATTTCTGGTCAATTCTACACATATAGGCTACCTCTACAGTGAGTGGAGGGTGCTAGGTAGGAATCATCTGAAAGTGTTTCTTCTCAGTTATTTTAGCTACCATTTTAAAACCAGAATAACTGTTCTAAGGATATTCTGGAGGGTTCTTACATAGGATTCTCAGGTTGACTGTACTCCTATAAATGGACCTAGTTTTACGAAATAAATCTCGTCTAAGTATTCTAACTACAATTGTATAATACAGGTATCACTTGGAAGCTTGCATTGATGAAAATATTCAATTCCTAGTTATCTGAACTGGTAAATGCTGTTTTAAATTTATACCCAGATTTCCTAATCTGTTAATCAAAATAAGAAGTGTAATCGTGCCCTAAATGTGAACTGCTTTTAAGTCTAGCCTATGAAGTACAATGATAGTTATAATAACAAATATATTTTTAAAAGGTTAAAAAATTGACTAAGGAGATGTGGAGAATATGAGAGTACATTAAAAAGAGGTGTATTACCATGCTTTTCCATGCTGTAAGTCTGCAAGTCCATGGACAATGACTACACATACAAGCAAATGAAAGCAGCTGACCACGTACCCACACACCTTGGCAGAGGTGCACTCCATACTCGTCGTCCACCACCAAGACAAATAACCTCTGAAGCTCCTTCTAAACGATATCCAGATGAACAGGAGAAGGTCAGAATATCTCCAACTCCAAAATTAAATCCTATTCTGTTACCAAATTGTGGGATCCCAGGATCTTCACAAGGTTCAAGATTATACTCTGAAAACAAGAGCAAATCAGCTTGTGTCAGAACAACACGTAATCTTATAGTCTAGTAATTTCTGTATATTTCCACATGCTTATCAATACAGGCATCACATTGTAAAACAAAATTATTGTATGAATGTTAAATTGATAATTTACTATTTCAAAAAGTAAGACAACTTAATAAATTCACATTGTTTTAAAGATGCATAACACAACATGATTAAATATTCTTTTAAGAGCCATAAATAAAACAAATTAAATGGCAAATAAAATAAATTAAAATGATGGCATAAGAAAAACTAAATAGTTGACACTTGAGCTCATCTGGAATTTCACTAACTGAAATTAGATTAGCTCTGTTTCCTCCCCTCACTTGATAAAGTATCTTACAGTCACTGCCATCTTATTTATCACGTAGCACAAATGTGTCCTTTGCCTCTATAGAGGCACAGAGATTTGCTTGCTTTGAAATTGTTGTGCTTAGGAAACAACTTAAATATTATAATTTTTCAGTATATATATTCATCAAAATAATTTCATTTTTTTCTTTATATAAAATACAGAAAAAAACCCCAAAAGCAACTTTTTCAGGAGCCAGGTATTTCCTTACCAGAGAAAGAAATATTAAATCCTTCATATGATATTGAAAAATCTGAAATAAAGCGCAACTGAGCCCTGAAATTTCCATAGAGACCAGCATTGATTGGTGAAGGAAGTTCTGAGCCAGTCAGACGTGCCAAGGGCTGTGTGAAACTGCCATTCTCTGTTATTAGTAAGTAGTCATGATGATCCTCCAAATGAAATGTGTAGAAGGTGAACTGCACACCTATTAGGAAAAGTAGAATTAGATGTACAGATCACCCTATTAACATCCATGTAACTAAGCCAAGGTTAAAATTCATGCACCTCATTATGAATCATCATTTAGAAAATGAAGATAATCCAATTTCCAAAAAATTAATATCTTTCCTGATTTTAGAATGAAAATATCTGTGCAGCAGGTTTTATTTTGACATCATCTTTCACTTTTACATTTATCTGCAAAATGTGGACATCTGATTTATAGAATTGAAATATATTTGCTTCCATTTTTGTGTAAAATCCAATGATTCACTATGTATGTTCAAAACTGCAAACGGTTAATGGTAGAATAGAAAAGTAAACCCTATTTCTTACAATCACCAGTATCCTTGAATAGCAGAAGTGAAAGGAAAAACTATACAATATATCATATTAGATTCTAATGGCACATACAATAGCAGCACCAATTCTTCCCAAAAAAGGGGAGGTTTCCTAGTAAGATGTGACATACATCAACAGCATAATTTTTTTGGCAATCATCATATATAAATCACACACCTAGAAAGGAAGATAGCTCCCAGAACACAATAGCAATAAAAAGAATTAAAGATCAAGACAGAAGATTAAATCACTGCTGCATTTTTAACTAAGAGTTAGACCGTGATCTATAGGTAGAATGCACAGAAAGGCCAAGAAAAATAAACAGAAGAATCCATCAGCTAGCTTAAGTGATTACTGATACCTCTACTGTAATACCATTTTCAGTTTTATCATGTAAGTCATAAACCAATGATTCAGTCTCTTCAAATATATCTGATGATGTAATACTTAGGATGATCCATTCATGTGATTGCAGATTAGCATAGTAGATGAAGATTAATGACCTTTGGATACTCTCCTGGCCAATGGATTTTTAATAGTAAACATAATTTAATCAAAAACAAATAAATAGTTCCCCTTTCTACAGCCCCAACACTGCACCACTCACCCTCCCCCTGCCACCACCGGCCCCAGATTTCCCAAACAGGGTAAGAAAATCCCAGCTGGATATACTCTGCTTGATTTATCTGCCTAAGTATAGAAACATGGTACCACTTCAGGTGTTGTAGGTCATTTTTTCTAGACCTCACATGCACCGTTAGAAGCTCTCACTACAATTGCCTGCTCCTGTTTTTGGATTGCTTTTTTTTTTTTTTTTTTAATAATATTCATGAGGTTGTCTGAATAGCATTAAACATTTATGTTAATTCAACTCAATCACACCTAAGAAGTACAGCTTGTATGGGTATCTGGAATGCAAGGACCCTTGGTTCACAAACCTGGTAAAGGACTTTTCAGTACAGGAAGCAAAGACAAGAAATGAGAGAAGTAATGAATGATATACACACTTGCATAATCTTTAATGAGCAGGGTTAAGTGGAGGTACTAACAAAGACCAGAATTCTTATGTTTTTTTCTGATGGTAAATTAAATGTATCACTGTAATTTCAAAGCAGTTAAATCAGAACTTAGAAATTGATGATAGTGGGGGACAGAATATTATCTTGGGTCTCGTGAAAATTAGAAATTTACTGAGGTGAAGCTTAGGGAATTTGTGAGATTATGTAAAACTGAAGATGAGATTTTTTTGCTATGGTAGTTGGAGACCTCAGAACTTTTTGTGAGATATTTAGGGACAAAGGAAGATAAGGAAAGTGATCATGCTAGGTAAGAGTGAAGAAAAAGTGTAGGAAAAGAGAGAGGGTTAAGGCTCTCACTAATCCCTACACAGCCTGTCCTCTGTTCCTGACTGGTGAGCAAATGTCTCTTCTGTCCAGAGTGTGAGCACATGGGTGACCACGAGTGGGTATTAGTATAGACTTTCTGGGGAGCAGGATGAGATCAGGGGACAACTGGAAAAAAGGCCATTGGTCACAGAGCAGGCAGCACCTGGTAAGAGTGGAATCTGGAGTCCAGTTCCTGGGTCAGAATATGGAGGGGTGGGGGAGCACATGCATGTGTGTGTATGATTGTCACTTCTAACAAACACCTTTTCTGCTCAACCTGGATGAGGAAATAGGATTTGGTTGTCTGTGCTGTTCATGTCTGTTTCAGTGTTGTTGGTGTTTCTCTGTGTGCCAATAAGACATTTTCCTCTGCCCTTGTTAATCAGTGTGATCAGCCATATATATTGGCATCTTTGGCACGTGTGCATATTGGCATCTTTGGAACACATGATTAGTCTTGCCATCAGCTGGGCATACAGATGGAAGCAATCAGATAAACACCTTGGATTTTGAAGACCTCTATCTTACACTTCCCGTTAAAGACACAGGAGAACCATTCAGAATTTTTCAAGTAGATTCCTCCTTATCTTCTTAAAACTTCATGCACATCACATATTCCCTCTGGATGAAAAACACATCCTTACTTAGTACCACTGATAGAGAAATTACTGGATGGAATTTCATTTTATGCTTTTAGAAAAAATAAATAATCCAAAAGATTTATTCTGGCTGTTAAAAATTCTTAATTTACTAATTACATGAGCAAAGCCATTCATCTATTTTGATCATCCTTTTTATTCTCTGAGATTGAAAATAAATTGACAAAAATCACGCACAGAATTCTGGAATTGAGATTGGGTTGCATTTCTTTATAACTAATGTATATAAATTTACCTTTGGAATTAATAAATTCTTAAATGTCTGAGATTTTTTAATTTAGTTCATGTACAACACAGTGCTGATATGACATGAAGAGAGCTCTTAAAAAACCCCATGTGATACATACAGAATAACACTGAAATTCAGCTCCTATTTGTTGCATTTACTGCAGTCCAGATTAATTTTGGCCCTTTTTGTGCATGCATGTATACTGGAACAACAAAATCAGAAATGCCAAAGAAAATTTTATGGTAGTAACCCAAAATAATGAAATTCCTGTGAATCACAGCTGAGCTTCACTGAGTATTGTTCAAACATCAGACTCAAGGTTTAACTCAAGGGAATGTTTCAATCAATTTTCCAGATTGCCATGACATTTCTAAGCAAAACCCCAAGGTATATTCCAGCCGCAGCTGTACAATTTAGTTTTCTTCAGAAAATATTCTAATCACATTAATGTATGCTGTGTGACAGATTGTGTCTTCTCCGGGGAAGAATTTTAAAAGATATGTTCAGGTAGATTCCTTCTCATTCTGCCTCACATGTGCCTTTCTTTATAAGGGGAATATTTAAAATCTGAAATGAAGATAGGAAGACATAACACTATAAAATGTAGTTTCTCAATGTTACAATGTTGGGGGATGGGTAAATTAACTGATCTAATAATGAATGCTTTAAAACATATCACTGATACTCCACGAATTTCATTTCACCATATATTTAAATTGTATTCTAATCACAGACCAAATGCAGTAATTATCAACAGGTATTTCCTTTTCTCTTCATAATAGTAATTAATAGTCATAACTATATTTATAATAAATATTCAATTCTCTAGTTTAACCTTTTTTTTCAAATGAAAGAAAATTATATCAAGTTGTAATGGACCCTCAAGAATCATAATGCTGATCCACATGAACACAACTAAAAAATTAATTCTAAAACTTTAGATACACTTGAAGAGTAAAATTAAAGCCATGTATATTTATATTGCAAAATTGTTATTTAGAACAGTATATACAAATATAGAAACTGTTTTTCCTAGCAATACTACATATCCAGACATAAAATATACATCATAACTAAATCTATGTATTTAATTACCTGTTATTATGTAATATCAGTTGCAACGTAAAGATGTGGGTATAGGAAACTACCTGACAGCATTCTGGAGCTACAAGTTATAGCAGTCTGACATGAGCCTACAAAACTTTGTGGAAAAAAAACCCAAAATAGTCTAAAGTAAAAATGATCTCACTAGTTAGTAGCCAGCAGAAGATACTCCTTGAGTTTCTGAAGGTGAAATTATACTAGACATGAAATAGAGCAGAAAATGAGATATCCAGAACAAAGTTTTTTCTCCCTCTCATTAAAATAACCCATTTATGTGTATGGGATTAATTTTTCTAAATGTCACTCAGCCTCCCCATAGACACTTCCTCTGGGGACTGTATTAACCCCCTGGACATTAGATGATGTACAGGCGCCTTCAGAGGATAGTTCATTCTATCTGCTTTAGATAACTTTGCAGGGTGCAACAACTCATATCCTGAAGATATATGCATTTTTTCATTATATACAGAAGTGTCCTAACTGACTAGCTCACTGTGACATAGAACTTCACTCTTAGAAATTTAAATTAAGTAAGCCTGTGACTTATTGTCATAAAAGGAGAGCTATCTTCCTCATGCAGTACAACAGGAAGAGCTTAAAGAATTAATAGCTTTTTGCCAACAAGTACAAAGTATGAGGATTTCACACACTATTTCCTACTCAGAGCAAATACCCACTCTATAAGTTTTTCCAGCAGCTCTTTGAGCAGCATAAATCAAAATGTCCAAGTCCAATTGTGACATTGTGTTCATACTTAATACTTTTCCTTAATAAGATTTCCATATGATAATATCAAACTTACAGAATCATAGGTCATTTAGATTGGAAAAAACCTCTAAGATCGAGTCCAACCACTAATCCAGCACTGCCAAGTCCACCACTAAACCATGTCATTAAATGCCACATCTACATGTTTTTCTAGATAGCTTCAGGGATGTCACTTCCCTGAGCAGCCTGTTCCAATGCTTGATAACTCCTTCCATGAAGAAATTTTCTCCTAATGTCCGACCTTTAGACATGCTCCAGCATCTCAATGTCTTTCTTGTTCTGAGGGGCCCAGAACTGGATACAGAACAACCAGTGTGGAGTACAGAGATGCAGTCACTGCCCTGGTCCTGCTGGCCACACGATTTCTGATACAGGCCAAGATGCCACTGGCCTTCTTGGCCACCTGGGCTCACTGCTGGATCGTGTTCAGCTGCTGTCAACCAGCTCCCTCAGGTCTTTTTCCATTGAGCAGCTTTCCAGCTACTCTGCTCCAAGAGTGTAACATTTCATGACATTGAATCAAACAAGAATGTGAGTCTATAAATATGTGTGCATATATTTATCAGTGTATATGTGCTTATAAATAACCTTATTTGTGCTATTATGTCTTCCCCTGTATGTTTTATTTCTGCAAATTTGTTTTCTCAGGAGTCTCATTATATATGGTGGGTTTACTTAACAGCCTCACATAAAATGTTATAGCATCAAGAATTTCAGCTTTTATTTATCCCAACTTTTAAGTATTTCTCTAGCTGAGATTTTAAGGAAAAAAAATCACAAAAAAGCTACTTCATTTTCTGTGAAAAGAAAAGAAAAAAAACCACCCTAACTTCCCAAGTACTTTTCTTTATAATTACATTTTTAAGAAAAAAGAGTGAGTTAATAAAATGTCTTTCAAGAATCCTGGAAAATGTGGCTTAATCTGACCTCTTTTTTTTTCTGTAGAGTTCACATCATTTTCTGTCATGTATTGCTCCATGAAGCTAAACTCTTATCCATCTGTCCTACTTGCCTTCAATTCTCAGATTATGAAGTTTGTGCTGTTAACCAATGCCTTCTCAGACAGAGTGCAAGATAAATGACTACAGGTCTAACAGTTTCTCTACACTTTCAATTAGTCTTTCTTGCATATCCAGAAGAAGGAAAGATGCACAGTCCCTTATATTCCCACAACTCTAAAAGCCATGTATCATACCTAGAGGTAACGAGGGCAAATGTAGCATGTGATGTAGCATCAATAAGTTCAGGAGGCTTTTTCACTGTGGATATTTAGAATCAAATTACATTGAGACAATGGCATCACTTGGTAGTAAGAGAGACTATGGAACAGCTGGAGCAATAATTCTGAGACACACTTTGCCACTTTTATGCTTTAAGGAGTTTTAAATGGGACAACCAGTCAGAGTGATTTAACATCTACATGAGGAACTATCACACTATTTGTACAAAATAGAATAAGGGGATCACAGATCAGCACAATTCTCTATAAGTGAAGTCTTATGCTATCAATAACTCTTTCTTAGAGGAATATATCATCAGCATACTTTGTAACATTCCATGCCCTCACAGGGATCATTGATGAAACTGAGAAATGAACTTGTCTTCCTTCTTCTGCCTTTCATTTCTTTTTCTGTATTCTTGCCAGTGTCACAATATAATTCTCCTTTTTGTGTTCTTACCAGTTTATGCTCTTTGTATTCAATTTCTCTCATGACATCCATCTCTGTCTCCTTCCCCTAACACCAAATCTTATACCTCTCTGGCTCTTTCCACCCATAGCTCAAGAGTACTATGCAGTTACTCCCATATTTAATAAAAAAACCCAACAAAAGCCTAAAAGTATGATTCATCTCATCTAGTACCAAACCCTCTCATTTGAAAGCAACTATGACACATTATTTCTAGGAAAATTTGCTACCTGTAAATTACAGCTTCCATTTGTGTCCTAAGCATTATTTAACCTCCCAGAGAAGAGTTAAAATCAGTATTACAGCTGTTTCCTGAAATCTACCTTCAAGAAATAACCTCCTCTCCTTAAAAGCTTCCTGTCCTTCAGCTTCTGTGATCAGTCATTGTACAATTCTTTCTCATTGACTTTTCATTCTATGGGAAGTGTAAGTCCACTTCTGGAATTCTAGGAGTTACTACAAGAAAATTAAACAAACCCAAAAATCAGCAATGAAAATACCAGTGTTTTGGTGCTAACCTAGGTCTACTTCTAGAGCACAGAATACTGGACTTATATACTTAAAAAAAAAAAAAAAAAAAAAAGTGGAAAAAGAGAAAAGGATTTATTTACCTTTTCCGTGGGTAACATCCACAGTCCATGTGCAATTCAGTGAATTTGGATATAGATCAGGGTAACCTGGGGATAAAATTGTTCCACTAGGTCCTCTAACATCTCCACCACATAAAGCTAGAAATAAAGAAAATATTTATAATAATAATAATAGTAGTAGTAGTAGTAGTAGTAATAACAACAATAATAATAATGATACAAAGAATAGAAAATATACAGATAAGAGAAAATATGAGCAAACCTAAAATTTTCTGCCTTTAAAATTTCTTAAAAGTAGTTACTCAAAGGATTTAGCAATTTCAGATATAACTACAGGCCATTTTTATACATCATAAAACAAATTGCAAGCAATGATTAAGTAATATGTGTTTAACATGCGTAAGAAAATCAAAATCAAGTTTCATTAGCTGTTTTTTCATGTTTTCTGGAGAGCATGTGAAAGTCGTTAAGTTCAGCAGAGAGATGAAGGCAGATAATGCAGAACCAAACAATATCACTTAAGCAGAAACCAAGGTTGGAGAGCTAAAATGGTATGTCTTGGCTACTGAAGAATTATTTACTTAAAATATTTGTGCAGGGGAGGTTGACATGATTTCTTGTGTGTAATTATAGCTATTGGCTATGGTTTTATATCTATTATGTTAGTGATAATGACAGGTTCCAATATAAGAATAAACATTTCTATAGTTTCCTTAGTAACTTTATAAAATTAATCAGTAATTGAGCAATACAAAAATTAAACTACATCTTGAATTAATGCAAACTAAAGAAATTTAGTCATTACAGCACTGGCAAAAATTAATAGTTCAATGATTTTCTATTCCAGAATTTTTGAAATACAATATTAATCAAGTAGTTTTTAGTAAGGAAGAGTTCTTGTACCTTAGAATTATCGTATATCAATAACAGTGATTAAAATTTAGTACCAAGTTATTACATCAGAACTCTGTGAATATAGATTATTTCAGAAGGACGTACATTATAAAACAAATGAGTAGTTCTATTTTCTTTTCCTTAAGATTAAAAGCATCTATTCCTTTTATTATCCTTAGCCTAATTATACACACTACTAAAATTGTTTTGTAGAAATATTTTAGAATAAAGAAAAACAGTCAATGTGAACTACTGTCACCAGATTCATGTCACAAAATCTCAACCATTCTAGTACATTTGATTGCAGTTCTCTACATGAGCAGTCCTTCCAAAGTAATTAACACAAATTCTCTTCTCTTTAGCACATGTCTTGAAAGGCAGGTTTGGAGAGATGTAAAAGGCAGCTCCTTGTCTGTAATTCCAGTTGATACAAATATCAAACCCTCTTCTTGCTCTATAAGGTGTCACCTATTTATTGCTCACATCTGTGCTTCCCACCCTGCTGCCACAGCAGTGAGGGTGAGGGAAGGAGCATTTCACAGGCTGGAGGAGCAATGACTGTTTCTAAAAGATGCTGCCCCACCTGCACCAGCTGCTTTAACCTGCTCCTACCCCTCGTGTAACACCAGTAGCAAGTACTAACACAGCACTCAACAGTATGACTCGTAAAGGGGGGAGAAGTTTGGCCTTTCAGTATGTGCTCCAACATGCACGTACTTCAGGAGAAAGATGCTCTGAGTGATTTACTGCATCATGCTGTTTCTTCTGCTATATCTTGATTTTTATGCTACTTCTGGAAATTTCTGCTATACATTGATGGAGTAAATGATGGAAGTTATACCCATTATCCCTTTGCTTTTACTGATCTATATTTGAGAATGAATATATTGACATGCCACAATTTTCTGCTTGTAGATGTATATGCATAACTGATTTGAGGACACAGCAGACAAAGTATGAAGAGACTATCCAGAATGTACCTTCTATCTCACCCTGTACCTCAGCAGAAATTTGTGTCAATGAAATACAGGCATTTTCCAGACATTTCAGTAGCACTGTGGGATGTTTTTATAAAGAACAATTATTTTTCATAATGAGGTTATGGCCTGCATACCATCACTATGTTCAGGGCACTAAACTAAGTATGCACTTAATGACACTTTTTTTATAAATCAGAAATGTAATTTTATCCTTTATCCTAGGATGAAGATTGCCCTATCTTGCCTAGCTAAAACTTGTTTGATCATTCTAACTATACTTCTGGTTTAAACATGCTTACTTCTCTGGATAGCCTCCTGATTGTTTTGTATGTGCTATTTCTCCTGCCAACTTTTAGCCTTTGCTGGCCTAGTTGTAAGATGGAAATTTGCAAATCCTGTACCATAGGCTGAAATAAGACATTCTAGGACCACAATTGCCCAATCTCTTCATTGTTGCCACAGGCAAATAACCTCCTTCCATATTAATTTTCTTCCTTACTTTTATGATGAAGAGACAGTGAAGGCAAACACTGCAACCCTATCATCTGATTTTGCTATATTTAGACATTAGCAAAACATAATCAGTGCTGTGACAGCATGTTATTGGAGCTTGTGATGGTAACTACTTCATCCATTAAATAAAAAATACAGGCAGTTTTTATAATCACGGGACATAGACATAAAAAATAAATACATTAAAAAAAAATACATTTTACAGGGGGTGTTTGTAAAACCTTTCAGGAATGCAAATAGTGACAAAACATCTATGGCATGCCATCAGGCCCTCAGTGTAACTCCATGAAGGCTAGCAGATGGCAGAAAAAGACATCAAGGGACCAGCCTTTTAGACAATAAAGTCAAGTTGACAAATCTGAAATAGTAGATATGCAACTGGCCCTGATAAGATGGCTAACAGCCCAAGCATGAAATATCACTGCTAGGATCTGACTGTTTTTCAGAATGCAAAGGAAAACAGAAGCACATAAAAATAAGAACAACAAAGGATAAACACGCATATTTCCAAATTCTACCTTGCTTTCACTTTATCTAATTACTCAGAGGTGGAATCTGGGAAAGAGCAAAAGTAGAATAAATACTTAAGCAAATAACTGAAGCATTATTTTTGATTTCTAATGTGGAAAATGGAATATTATGTTAACACACTAATTAAAAAATATATATTTTTTATGCAATCAGAGAAGCTGAATCAAGTCATGCTGTCATTACTGTGTTTCCAAATAGTGAGAAACAAAATATAAAAACAAAACACCTCAAAAATAAACACAAAACAACAAGAACAAAAGAACAAAAAGTAAAGAGAACAAAATATAAAAGTGACTGTATGAAATACAGATAGGCAACTGGAAGTATAGTATAAAGCACCTTCACAGCACTGTGGTGATCAGAAACGATGTAAGAATCTAGAAACAAGTTTTGTATAACTATGAATTAAGATTCTAATTTAATAGTGGAGTTTGGTGACTGCATCAGATATTCAGCTGAAATAAATTCTTACAGTATTGGGTTGATTAGTGACACTTTCTTTTGTTGCAACTGCATTCATTTTTCTCAGTAATGTAATCATTCACAAAAGTGAAAGCAAGCAAGCCTAGCTTAGAAAATGGCCCAATATATATACTGAAAACAATTTTTTTCCCAAACAATTTCAGAACCTTTAGTCAGGCTACTCATGTCTCAACGGGAGATATACAGGCCATGCTTCATCCCTAAAAAAAATTAATAATTGTAATGAAAACACTTGACTTGTGTCATTCATAGTAAAGTTCCACTTCAGGCCATATTTCATGCTACTATAAAACTGTTATGGGAAATCAATCTTGCACTACTAGAAATAGCCTAATAATTTATAGCTTAAATTTATTCATGATCTATTTTTACCCATTTGATCTTCTGCTAAACTGTCATTATATTCTATTCCTTCTTGGGGCTCACTTGGGAAGGCTGGCAAGCCACACAAGAATCTATGATTTTGGATCAGTAATGAGACAGGTTTTTTTAATCTACTTCAGTAAGATATGTTTTCCATCTCTAAAACACCCGCATTAACAATTGCAAGAACTTAGCTGTCTTGTCACAGCAGCTATGCTGCAGAAACATATTGCTAGGACACTTCACAGTAGATTGTGACATGTTTGTTTATATTTGTTTGTTTGTTTGTTTGTTTCCATTTATTATTATATGCCCTGTGTTCTGGTTATAACATATTTATATTTACTGCTTAAGTCAGTTTGTATATTCTCTTCCTGCAGGGGGCATCCTGTAATGCTTATTCACAGAAAACCCTCTTAAATTTTGCTTAAAACATTGCAACAAACATTGCAATAAACATTGCAATAAAACTCAAGAACAAGTAATTATGTTTGCTGTCACCTGAGGTCTACAAATACCAATTACTATCTATTTAAAACTAATTGGTTTTGATTTAACACCAGCCAGTCTCAGAGTTACGAAGAGTATGGTGATATGAAATGTCAAGAAATCTGGATGTGAGAGGAAGGGGGTCCACATATCCAAAAAAGACAGAAAATATCAAGAAGATGTATCAGTTATTTTAATAAAACAAGTAGAAATACTACATATATATACATATAAAATAGATAAAGATATATATAAATGCATTTTTTTTATGTATTTCAACATAGAATGTTCACTAGTAATTCAGCAAAAAAAAATCCGCCAGGGTTTTTCTTTTTGAGCCTGATTGAAGATGATGATATCTGTGAAATCAGCATTTTTCACATTTTCAAATGGTATCATTTTCTTATGTAGAGACTTTTTAAGAGACTAGCTATAGATTACTAACTACAACTCAGACACTCACATATAAGGATGTATCTCAATTTTCTCTGGAAATATAAAATACTCTTAAGATGAAGAGCAGCTTTCAGAAAAAAAACAACGACTTTTTTTCCTCAGTACAGTTGTTAGTATAAATAATTGAAAACTACTTAGTTTTCAGAGGTAATGTGAAAACACACAATTGTAATTGATTAGTAATATCAATTAGGTTTAGATTTTAGATTTCAAGCATCATCAAAGAAGTCTAACAACATATGCTATTTTAGAAAGAAGTCCAGAGGAAATAAAAGAAAAATCAATTTAGATGGAAATATGTTTGTGCATGTATAAATCTAAATACAAATATATATGTGAACAAATACACAGAGGCCTCATTACATTCATTTGCTTAATTGACTCTTAACTTCCAACTAAAAATGTAATTCTGAGATGATTTTAATTTATTGTGCAATTGAATAATAAAAGTGGCATATAAAATATTTTGAAATTATTGAATCAGTGAATTTGAGTTTGAATATTGTATCCTGTGTTTCACAGACCAGAAAGAAACATCGGCATTTGTCTTCCCAAATTATAGAAAATGTTATGCGTCTTGAAATGGGATGTAGTTCAGTGGGGGCAAGTAAAAAAGGATATGGACATCAAATTAACATATTCAGCTTCAAGAAAGAAACCTTGGGCTTGATTTGTATTCCACAAGAGATTAATTTAATAGAAATTAGTGTAGCCTAGATTACTTACAATATAAACTTGTATTTTTAACTTCGTATTTAAATCTAAAATAGACCAGACGTGCTCTCCATTTCCAATTCTGGCCTCTACCACACCGAATATTTGAAGCACGTTTTTTAACATCTGTGTTTTAATGGAAGTATTATTTTTATTTTAGAGATGTCAACAGAAAGGACATAACATCACTGCATTATTCCCTGAATATGTTCCTCATGTACTGCATAAGTCATATTTGCTAATTTATTTGGACATCTAGGGGTTTCCAATATGAATATTAAAGGGTTTTTTTTATCTTGTTGAGTTATTTTCATTCTATTTATTAATTTTCTTAAGTAAATGAAGATCAGGTTGAATGTTAATATTTATTTTTAATTCAAATATTAAATAAGAATTATCTATTAGCATTCAATTTCATGTTATGATGAAGGGAATAAAGAGCACTTTACATTCTTAATTAGATATCTAACTTTTGCATTCATTTTCCTATAATTTTTGATGGGATTAATACAATAATTCATATACTGGGTAGAATAGGGTTCCTCACACATATTCAAAGCTTTAAAACAAAATTCTCTTATAGTATTCATATAGAAAGGACATTCTAAGACATAATTTGAAATTTTTAGTTAAGTACTGGGTACTTAAAATAAGTCAAGAAATTCAGGGCTTTCCAAATACATAGGTAAAAAGTGAATCATGTGTAATTAGTAGATGGGAATGGCATAAATGCAATACAAGAAATATTTTCTCAGCAAAGCTCATAACCATCTATTTTAGGTCTTTTTTTGGTGATGTTTATCTGTGCAACATCAAACACATCATGAAAAATTAATTTACTCTCCTTCAAAGAATAGAATTTCAGTCAACACGATGTTCTTTGAGGAAGAACTTGCTTTAAGAAATCTAATTTTTTTCTTCTTGTACTCATTTCTCCAAACTACACAGACTCATGAGTTGTCATGACATATCTGCACAATTATCATGGTCTGTCTTCACATCACTACATAATGTAATTATTAAAAAGAGATGCAAATATCAAAAAGAACAATCAAAAAGGAACTTGTCTCCTCAGAAACCATCAGAGTAACATATTGAATGTGCAGTAATAGTGACTGGTGTGTTTATTAGTGGCATGATTAATAAAAACACGTATTTGTAGTTTATGCAAAGAACAGACCATTCAGGAAATGCCCTATTTTCCCTGGGGTGCAAGGGGTTCTGGATTGTTTTAAAAAACATTCCACCAGAGAAGAAATTCAGCAATGAAATTAAAATTATATCAACCATAAGGTGGCTAAATTTAGAATAACAAGTATACTAAATCCTACCTTTAAAGCACATTTATTGAATGGACAATTGCCATTTAGCAATGTGCTCTGGAGAAAAAGAAACCTCATTTATTTAATGAATTGCATACTAGTTCAGCATCTTTAAGAAGAAATTTATCACAATATGTATGTTTATTTCACAACAGAGCACCGCGTTCATAGGGAGTGTGTTAGTACTGTTTTACATGGTTACCATCTAGTGCCTATCACCATGATAAAACACATCTTAGTTTTATGGCATATTCAGCAAAATATGGTCCCCTTGACTGCAAACCGTGGGAACCCTGCAATTCTTCATGGCAAGAACCTGACTGAGATGCAGAATCTTTTAGAAAATGGGCTTGCAGAACTGCAGAGAGCCACTTTCAGGTCACTTTCATGTGATCATTCACAACCCTTTCTACCACCATAAATTTTGAGTATTGTCATATAATGACATTTTCAACTTACTGAAATGTAAAAACCCAAAGCATTTCCTAACTGAACAATCTGAAGGCTGAGGAAATCCCTACTATTTTTTAAAGTAATACAGTGGAAATGAATAGTCTTCCATATGGCAAACCACATATGGTTCAGTGAGGTTCTTCATCAATCTTCATTCAGATTTGTCAAAATGAGTGTCCTAAGACACTAAGAACTGTATCCCAAAAATACAGTACCATGTAGATTCTGTACCTCATAAAAGCTCAGGAGATTTTCTTTGGTTAAATACTCCCCTAGAATTAAATAGTCATATTATTCCTAAAAACATTTTTAACATCAAAAACATGTGCCATGCTCCAAGGAGGGAAGCTTTTTCAAGAAGCAAACATCTTTGTAAAAAACTTAATGAATGTTACAATCTACTCTCTTAATAAAACATATAATTGATATGACCCCTGGAAAATATTAAAATTGGGAAAATATTAAAATGAACAATTCAGATTACAAGAGATGACTGAAAATATTAGGTAATTTTTCAGATTTAATGATATGGTGGAGACCTGTTAGTTGATCCCACTTTTGTCTAGTTTAATAATCATCAGATATAATGTGGCCCTAATAAATTTCCACAGTGATTGAAGGGTGTCAAGTTCTGTTAACAAACTAGAAATGCAATGACCACCATGAAACAGGAGAAAATGCAGTTTTTGAGTCAGGTGCAATAAACTTCATTTCATGTTTTTTTATGCCAGCAATCTGTGTCCCTAGATGGATACCCAAACAAAAACATTTGTAGGCTGTAATAGGTGCTTTAGAATCAGATATACACAAATTTTGCAATCAGTTAGGTCACAGTTACATAAATTCAGATAGACATACACCTTCAGTAATCTGCAGGATTAAATTACTATATATCATTCTGTGCTTTTATGATTGAATGTCTCATCACAGAGTTATATGACATTTATTTCCTCTAACTATTCTTTTTCTTTCCTTAAAATATAGGTTTTACAGGCTCTGGCATTTGAACTCATTTTGATAATAATAGTTTGGCAAAATCTATACATTTTAAAATACTCTCTATTAAATCTATTCATCCTTACCATCACAAGTTGGGAGTGGGTGACTCCACCAGTGATTTTTTTCACATAATAAAGGCTCCTCATGACTCAGCCTATAACCTGGATCACAACTAAATGAGACAGTGGAACCTATAGAGAAGTCATGTCCATAACGACGTCCATGCACTGGTATGCCAGGATCCAAGCAAGAGTAAGTATTAACAGTTACACCTAGATTTAAAATAAATTAAAAAAAAAAAAAAAGGAAAAGAAAATAGAAAGTTAAATAAAGAACCTATAGAGTTTTTGAAATTAATTTAAGTAATTGGTTGTGATGTGAGAGGAGGTGAAGGCTTCATTATCACACATTTACTGTGAATTATCATTTACAGTGAATAATTAATGTTATATGATATTAATAATAATTAATATTATATATATTATCTTTCCGCTATTCTTCTCCTTGTTACTATTAGAAGATATTACAGACAACAGTTTGAATCCTGCCACTGTTATAGAGAAAAATAAAAAGAATATCACATAATTTACAGGAAATTTGATTGATGCTGTCTCAGTAACATCAAACAATTTTGTACCTAATACTGATATTGAAAAGCTTTGATGATGACTCAAAATTCTGATTTTCAGCCTTTGTTTCTCCTGATCAAAATTTTCTAGCATAGCTAAAATTGTTTTCATTTCTTTTGATATTGATATTTTAAATATTTACATAGATCAACTACTTACATAAATCACACTTATACCTGGTGTTATTTGATACGTGAGACATTGAGAAGATAAAGAATAGCAGAAAAGAATGAAGAGAAGTTGACTTGATAAAGGGAATTTCAATGTGTGCTAAAAAATGAAACCTTCTGAATTATTTCCCAGTGAGATGTTCATATAAAAGCTCATATAAAGAAGTTCATTATAAAATAATCATGAAAAAACCCCAACTCTCTGCAATTAATACTGAAGTTAGTAAATTATAGGAAGTATTCAGTGCAAGATTCTTTATGGGTGTTATTCTTTTTATTCCTACACAGCAGTCATAAAAATTCCTTCATTACAAAGAAATTCAGTGTGGAAAGATATAATTAGCATAAAAGTTAAGACCATATAAGAGATCTCAGCTTTCAATACAATATTTGAAGGGAGGAGAAATGATGAATAGGAGACCATTGATCATTATTATTCATAGTCCCAAAAAGGAAAACAGAATTGGATTCTACTGGATAAAGCAAGATGAGAAACCAGTAAGAATTAAGCAAAAATAAAATGAATACTAGACTTCTGTGTATAAACAGGGGCTATTAAACAGAGAAGCAACCACTGAAAATTACTTATTTTGTGTACAAATAGTAAGAATATATATTTTAAATGTTCTCTGGTAGTATAAATTTAGCTTTTATTCTCCACTAGTGTAAAGAGAACTGTGGGGTGGGGATCAATTTTACAAAATATGGGATTTTATAATGAAATTCAAGAATTTATTTATAAAGAAATTTCATGTTTCCTTTCCAATTTTATTTAATTGAAACAGTTTATTATTTGTATGAAATGCAGATTTCCTCTTTTTGCTGTTCACATTCCCAAACTATAATTTTTACCATTTAACATTATTCAGTCCTTCTACAAATTTAGTGGTCTCTCCTGGCAGTCTTAATCTAGTCTCCTGATGTGTTAAGATAGCTTTCCTTCAAACTTCAGCACAGAGGACAACTTAACAAAATCATCAGTTGTTCATAAAGCAGAAGACGATACAAATGGAAGTTTGTGGATGAATGCTAGGACAGTTAACCATTTTGGAATAATAACAGATTTCTTTTCAATAAACAGCTTGATCTTAACATTCACTGGAGTTCAAATCAATCCAAATTTTATCTGGCAACACCACTCCCATGAGTATTGTTTTTAACATCCTTATCATTAGTGGTCAGGAATAGTGAGAATTGCAAAAAATAATGTTAAAAAATTAAGAACATCTGAAAATTTTTTTGGTGGTAATTCCAACAAGTAGAAGTATGAAACAGGAATGGAAAAACAATGTGCTTATGACCTTTACTAAGCAAATCAGATAGTGATTACAGCAAAAATATTATTTCTCATATAAGTAGGAATTACTAAAACAGAAGTTATGTTTAGAAAGACAAAATATAAATTGAATTATAATATTTCAACTTATAAGAATTTTAATAATTCATAAAGTATGAAATCATACAGATACTGTCTGCAGCATAGTTTATATGAATATAATAAGGACAAAAGAATATTTATTTGTCAGAAAAAAAATCTGATAGGCAGGTTTTTAGAACCCTAAAAATTCATATATAGCCAATTCCATTTCTTGATTTTCAGGCCATTATGTAAACTGCATTTCCCCCTACCTTCAGTTAGTGTTGCAGATACATCAATCAGAATACTGTCAATTATTTTCTTGGATTTTCATAATCTTTCTGATCTCATGCCATTTTGCATACACAAAAATATATTGTATAAAATATAAGAATATTAAGACATAAAAGCAGCCATCAGAAGAAAGGCATTGGCTTCTCATTTTCATCTGTTAATTCTTAAAGCACAGAGCAGTACATCAATGACATTAAACATAAATAAAATTAAGGGTCATCCCTTTTGCAGTTCAACATTACTAAATCTTTCTCAGATTGGTAAATGACAGGAATTTACCCAAGATGACATCTGTACTTGGGAAAGCATTGATGGGGAGGGGATATCAGATAATACAACACAGAATCACTTACTCTCATAGTGAATTTTGAATCCATTGTTAGAACGACTGTTATCAGTTGTAAAGAGAAGATACATGAAATTGCTACTGCTAAACAGAAATTGTGGGACCTGTGTACCATTGTAAGATCCCAAAAGTGGAGATAATAAGTTTGGTCCATCATGAACTTCCAAAACATCATAATTGAGTTCAGTCTGAAATCTGGAATTGTGGAAACACACAGAGGGACAAGTTTAGGAGACAGTTAAAAAAAATTCTATAAACCCATATTTTTAAACTATGTGCCTTTCCTGATAAAATTTTTTTCTCCGTGTATCTATTTTGCAATATCAATGCAAAATTATTAATTATCCTATATGTTTTATACAACAATAAGATTTCTGGTTAGTTCCTTAAAAAAATGTGGAGTAAATTTAAAATCCTGGAGCTGGTTTGTATGGCAGAAAACAAAAGCCAGAAACAGTTTGTTAATAAAGATTCATATTACTTGCATACTCTATTTTATAACACAACATTATTTTTCTATTTTGAACAACCAATTCAATTATATGGATAGTCTGTTGATCCATGTGGTACAAAAACATCATCAAGGTACTTTGTACCATCAAAGAATCATACTCTTGAGTTCCTACCTTGCTACTGTCCATAAGCAGGGATAGAATTACTTGCCCCTTGACTCCAGTGGCTTTATGCCAGCTGAGACTCAGTACAAAGTAGTGACAGAAGTTATGGGAAAAAAACCCCACAACTAAAAATCCTTTTTAGAAAGGACTAGAAAATAAAATGCCTGTTCAAATACAGCATGTCTGCTCTCCCCGGCAAGGAAAAGCTGAGTGTGACAGTGCTGCTAGATGTCTCCTTGCTTGTCTTGTTTTAGATGGTATCAGCAATTCCAAACACCTGTCTGGTATTTTGACAGTGGTTTATCTCTTTCTTGCTATGACAGACTTTAGATCAATCATGCTGCTTTATAATGGACTAGAATGGATTATTGAAAAACCTTTTCAGAATTAAAAAGCAACAATTAACAGCAGGATCTTACAAAGACCCTTCAGATAGTCTTAATCCTTTTTGATTTACTTGGATGCCTAATTCAGCTTTGTAAAATCCATTCAAAGAACTGCATGAGTAAAGCCAATGTACTGAGGAACTTGGTATTTCAGCATTTATGTCCCATGAGTCCGATCCTAAACATCTAAAGGAGTCTGGCAAAAGACAAGACAAATTAAATCTACAAAATCATGTTTTCTTTGATGTTCTACTCCCACTAAATACAGTTACAGAAATGAAGTGGGATAACCCTAGAAGCAGGAAAACTGAAAAGTTTGAGTTTTGTTTGTTCCCACATGAACTCAACGTGCTGCTGAAAAGCTACTAGGCAATAATTTGCTCTTTCCAACACTTTTTTTTTTCCCCAGCAATCCATACAACACAGGAGAAATCTTGGAAACAGATCATTTAGTCTTGCTCAGCTTTCTTAGCACTTATATCAAAAGCATACTTAAGACAGAAGGTGTAAAATGCCACAGACCTTATAAATGTAATGCAACTATCAGGTCAGTCGAGTTGAAATTAAGTTGAATTTCCAAAGACATAAAAGAAATCCTCTCAAAACTTGGACTATATGAATCCCCACAAACAGCAGAAAAATATGAAGATGAAAAAAATGAATAATCACCCAAAAAAGAAAATATAAGAACCACTTTCAAGTGAGATGAACTGAAACAAATTTGAAGGGGGGAATATGTTCTATGCTTTTGCTTGGTCATTTGGCTCAAAACCTTATCAATTTAAGTTTAATTTATAAACCTGATGATTATGGTTTTATTGAAGGAAGTTTTTTACTTCAATATCTCTCCTTTTGATGCTCAACATATCTGCTATATTTACATACTGTTTTTTCTCTGTTGTGAGAAAGCAGTAGGGGCTTTTAGGAAACCGAATAAGAAATACCCTGTGCTCATGTAAGACCCTTCCAATGTTCCTTCTTACTTAACTGATCACTATTGTTAAATTAACCTGGATGTCTTCATTGCTATGTGACATCTAATCTTATGGAGGACTCACAAGCAGACAGGAGTGAAACAAGTTTGAACACAGGAGATGCCACATACACTTTTTTTAAGAGGCCTTATTTGAATAGATAAAGGTGCCTGAATATTTATAACACACATCTTTGTTTCTATGAGACACCCTTATCAACTCAATGCAGTGTCAGGATTTCCTGCTGCACAGTATGTGCTCAATAGACAAGCATGACTAGTCCTCCAATCAGTAGTTTGCTATCAGCATCTCTCACATTTAAATACTCATAATTAGGCTTCATGATAAACACTTCATTACAATGAAGAATGGCATTGCCATTTCTCACTTCTGTCTTTTCAATTGAGCCTAAAAAGATACTGATTTATAACAAAATTCCCATAGATTATCTATCTTAGTTATGCCTGTAGAGGAGAAATAAACTTTTTAAAATATACATGCACAATCATATAACAATATATAAAAAAGTTATTTTTGCACGCTGAAAGCACAAAAGTTCATAGTTATTTTATCTTCTTTGTCTGCAGATCTTCTTTACGTATGTCACTATCTCTTTGGCATTTTAGCATACAGGCATGGGATGCAGCACCTTTCTCCTATCCAATGTGGTAAGAGACAAGATGTAGAAAGGTTAAAAGGAAACTACTCTGCAAGTGGGAAACTTAGAAAATGCAAAAATTATTTAAAAGTTCTAGACATGTACTATAAATGTTTTTCCCCAACCAAGAAATTAAAAATCTTTCAAATAAACACAAAAATAGTGGAAGTTTTGGTATTTGCACCCAAAAAGGCTAGAAAATGTGTTTTTCTCAAGACAAAGTTGAAATGTAAAGAACTGGGCAAAATATGAGTTGGTTTTTATAATTGTATAGGAAAGTGATTTGAATATAGTTTTAAAAGTGTATATTTCAACAAAATTATCATTTTCTTTTAAGAAAATACAGCTGAAAACTTGCAAGCAGAAGCAGCAGAACAAGGGTAGCCAAGACTAGGATGAGTCTTTAAAAAAGCTAGTGTATAAATAACTCCAAATGCAAATTAAACTGAGTGAAAAATAATAATGTGTAAATAAAAAACCATAACAGTAGTTTACAAAATGTTTCCTTTTATTACATTATAAATATTTGTTTCATCATTTGATTTATAGAATCAAATTATTTTCTTTGCATCCAGACATGTAACTATATATATCTAAGTGCATCTGTGTAAGTACTTATCTAGATGTATTTTTAAGTGTACTTCTGCACAGAGATACATAAGAGGAAATGTTTATGTGTGAGTAGGGCCTCTCTGGGTTGCTGCATCTGAGCAATATGCATACCAGACCAATTTCTGACAAGTGACAAGAGCATCAAAAATGAGCAGCAATAAGGGAAAAAAGTGTTATAAAGAGGATAGAAGCTTTCTCTATGATCCAGAGACCACAACTTGTTCTTATTGATCTTATTTACAAGAGTGATAGAGGTTGTGCAATTTTATGACAAGGCATCAATGTATTTCAGACAAAAACTGTATGCAAGAGACTGTCAGATTTAGTAAAACTCGGGTGCAAAGAAAGAAAATGCATCTGGCATTGCATTTTACAAATATAAAGGCAAATGCTTTTTACTTTTAAATGACTGTCCACATCAAATGGGTAGTTTAAATGAATTGCTGAATTAATCAACTATTTGAAATTATAATTTTCTTTTCAAAAACTTAACAGAAGTTTCAGCAGGAGGGAGTTATTAAGATTTTTATTGTATCCTAATTGGCAAAAATTTGGTAAATTGTTATTTTAAGTGATATACTAGTGATTTTGGAAGACTTAACTTTCATGCAATGGTAAGTATAGAAAATAACTTTGAAGTGTACATATTACCTGTCCTTTGATTGTTTATATTGTCCCATGAACACTTTAATATAGTGTAAGATGTAATACTAAAGAAAATATTTTAAAAATCTTATCATAATGAAAACTTTTGCTAAGAGAATATGAATTTCATCCCTTGATAAAAACAACTTTCGAATTGCATTAAAATGAAGAAATACCTTCTCTTAAGCCAAGTGTGAGCAGGTCTAGTCAAAACATGCTGCATAAATATCAACTGAAAAGTACTTGTATGATATTTGTACACTATAATTTTTATCATCAATGGCACTTTTGTACTGGATTGTCACCTAATTTTTTTAATATTTACAGTTAAAAATCATCTAAAACATAAGAATAGCATTCTTTATTGCATTTTTTGTCTTGTTTTCTGATAAATTATTCAAATTAAATGCTAACATCTTGCTACCATGAGAAATGTAAGGTGCTCAGCACATTTCAATCCTTTGAATCAGGAAGAGATGTTAATAACACACATCACTTTAGGAAAAGTGGAATGCTGCAGTAATTTGGGGACACTGGAACTCCATCCTGAGAGCACATAGTCCTTTCACAACACTAGCTTAGCTGATATGATAATAAGATAAGCAGAGTGGGTTATTTGGGAGTGCATGTATTTTGGTGTGCACTTAATCTAGTTTTCACAGTTGATTCAAGCTTTCAGAGTTGAAAATTATGTGACTTTGAGAGAAAAGAAAGAACTTAGCAATTATAATTTATAATAGCAATATAGTTACAAGCAAATGAAACATACTAATATTTAAAAACAGACAGCATTTTTAACTGGGCAAAACAGGCTTAAATATAGGCAAGAGGGTAGAAATTACAAAAACTTTTCAGAGCATCAAAGTAGAGATTACAGTGAACATAGTATCTATGCTCTGAAGGTGTTTCAGAGAGTCCTACATGATAATACAATTACTTGATTTTAGAGATAGTGTAAATTAATGTTACAATAAAGCTAAAAACTCCTGCTGCTGGGTAAAAACTGGAAAACATTAAATAAGAAAAACATTAGCCAAGACCTTTCAAATGTAATTTTGATAGAGTGTCCAGGTTCAGCTTCAATCACCCACTCACAATTCAAGGAATCTTTATAATACCCTGGCCAGCCTGGAGAGAGGATTACTCCACTTGGAGATGAAAAATGCCCACCACATGGAGCTAAAAATGAAACAAAGAGAAAGGTAAATAACACAAATTTATTAAATGCAATTCATAATTATCAGTTTCAATATAGCACAGTTAGAATGAACAAATATTGAAAGTCCAGTTGCGGGAAGATGCAATGGCTTCAAAGCTGACAGGCTCTGTGGTGTTCAGAATTACATGGAGATAACTGAATTAAGACATAAAAAAGATGAAATAAACTGTTCAATAATTCTGAAAAAGGTTTTTTTCCCTACTGTATTCTTGTGTGTATAATACATTTTCCTGCATTAGAGAACACAAACCAAATATAATCTATACAAAGTGTCATTATTTTTGCCTGTACTTGTGGACAGAGAGACTTGAAAAACTTGCTAGTTTCAGCTGAGTATAAAGCTAGAAACCAGAGAAGTGTTATTTTCACTTTGACATGAATCCACTGTCACACCATAAACATTTTGCTTGCCATGTTGTCAGTTCAAATTCCTCATTTATTAAAAAGACATACTTACCATTCTTACAAAGATTAGCTGATATTTTTAATTGTAAAATATATATAAATATTATAATATATAGTTCTGCAAGCAGTAGTCATTTAGAGGGGGAAGATCACCTGCTTCAACCTGCTCAACAGTTTGCCTTATCCATGCCAGGATGCCACTGGCCTTCTTTGCTGCAAGGACACGTTTAACTTGGTATCCACCCGGACACCCAGAGCCTTTTCCATTTAGACAGAGAGCAGAAACATGTTAATTTGAAGCAAGAGAAAAAGCTGCATCATAGAGTTTAATTATGTCACTGTTCCAGTGGTCTTATGCATGCAAGGCTACTCAAAAAAAATAAAAAAAATCTATGTATATTAGTGTATATCACAAAGAAGTTGGAAAGGTCATACTCTACTGTTGACAAGCTAGGGTCTCTACTAAAAAGAGTGTAAAATATAAAACATTTTCTGAAAAAAACCCTGGCTATTAAATTTCTGGTTGTGGTTTTTTCACCTAATACAGCCTGCAAAATCTTTTGGTTGCTCATTTAGACAAAGTAGCACAGAACATATTATTGTTCTGAACTTCTCCATTACAAAATATAGATTAATTTTTCTCTCTTTGACACAACTTCAAGTTGAAGACCATGAATTTGTCTGATCTAAACACATTTGTCTGATCTTCATTTTTCTTATGAGAATACCAAGATCCTATATTAAAATGATGAATTGTTGTAAATAGCTTTTTTGGGGTTTCTATGGGACATAATGCTCCATCTTTCCCCTACTGTGTAGGGAAAAGGAAGGGTTTCTAGAAGTTACAGACTTCAGACTTCAGTTGCAACACTTATGTTGCAAACACTTCTAAATATGAAGATGTATACAGTGTGTATTTTTTACACACTGATGGATTTAAAGTGGGCATTTCTCACCTTTTACCTAAGTCACTTTTGCATATTACCTTCAGTAAAGAGTACCAGTCAAACAATAAGAAATTAAAATTCATGTTTACCTCAACAACCAGAAGTTTAACTCTACAACATTCATAATCTCTATATTTTACTGCATATAAGCACTTTTAAATATTCATAATATTTAAACTATAAACTACAAAATATATTGACAAGAATAGGAACCAGGTGGCCTTATTCTGAGCCAGTACACTTCCATAGTTAGAATACTGCATAACTAAACTTGTACAAAGTTCCATATTCTTACCAAATTTTCATGACACAGGTTACATTTAGAATACAAAAAGCTCCAAACCTCTATTATAAAAAAATATTCATATGAATAGTGCATTAAAAATAATGCACACTGTAAGACAGCCTAAATTTGGAATAGTTTCTCATTTTTATTTAGGAGTGTTTTGCTGCTGGTTTTCCTTAAAGAAAACGTTTCTTACCTTACTCTTATTTTGCCTCTTGCAGATAAATATTCAATGGATTTTTTTATTTGACTTTCACCATCACATGCTGGTTTCCTAAACCCAGGAGTAGTTCCCTTCAGAATAGCTGAGCTACTAGGCTTATCTTAAAGAGCCTTGTTTTTGAGAAAATAAAGCTCTCTAGTCATCTTGCCAATGGATTGTTTCCCTGACCTTTTTCACACTGATTTTAACCCCTTGTTCTTTCTTATAGTTCTGTTTGATGGTTGTCTGACAGATTCATACCCAACGCCCACATGTTCAAAATGAAACTCAAGAAATATAGTGCAACTAGAGGTTGTCACAAGCAGAATCTCTTTACCAAACACAAACCTATGCCAAATAGTAACAGACATTCTTAGTCTGATCAAAGAATTCTCACAAAGTCATTTGTATTTATTTCTTTGTATAGCAAGGTGCAGGGGTTGAAAAAGGAAATTTCTGTATATGAGCATGAAAAAAGCTTTTAGGATAACAGGCTATTCACAGAATCACTAAACACCTTGTAGATTCATAGTTTTAGAAATGTTTTTTTTTGAAGAGCTTATCATTAATGCTCTGGAACAGCAGGATATTAAACCTTACAGGAGTTATGCAGGAAGACCAAGGTTAGAGCTTCAGCATGGGTACAACAGCACAATATTGCAAGAGATTATGGGAAAATTCTCCATATAACCCTCACAAAGGAAAGGTGAAAGGCATGACAACAGGAGTCCCAAATTCAAAATCATCAGGGAGCAGTAGAAGCAGGACCCCTCCACTAAAGAAAAGAAGCCAGGAACCAGGGATGATCACTTGCACACACACACACGAACATACACACACTTAGAGCCTTCACAGTCAGATCCAGCTCCGCCTGAGAAACGTGAACAGGACTGGATTATTTAGAGCACAGGGATCTGGTGACACTCAAGTGACTGTCTGAGCTGAAATAGGATGCTGGGCCATGGGCAGGGCTGGGAGGAAGTCCCCACAGGGTCTAGCCAGGATTGCCCTGAAAAGGGAGTATGTTGACCCTGTTCTTCTGCACCAGATTATTAAATGGTTCCCTCCTGCATATTGTAATTTCTGGCACTCCTGAAGTGGAAGGAAATCTGGACAGAAGTCACATTCCTAGTCAGTATGTGGAGTTTATGCCTTTGACTTGATGTATGAAACAATGATACTATGAGGTATATGTAGAGCTTATATCAAGCAACTCTGTTTAACAGACAAAGATGTAGACAATCAATGAGACTTCTGAACACCCTAACAGACCAAATTAAATTGTTAATTTAAAAATATTTTCATTTGCCTTCATTTTTTATCATAAATTAAAGAATATATCTAATTCTACAGCTGATAAAAACATCTAATTCAAATATACCTGTGTCTCAGGCTTTAGGATTCCAACATAGGTTCCACTCAGAGTCTCAGTCCACCTTTGGATCAGGTTATCATTGTGCATGGACTGACACTCAAAAATATTCCCAGTAATGTAAGATTTTAATGTAACACTGAAAATACAACCTTATATTTTATTAGCAATGTTGGACAGATCCATGAATCTTATAATAAAGAAAATGTGTTATAGCCTATCTTGTCTAGTGAAACTGAAACACTTTATACCTATGAAACAATAACCATTCATCATAGAAAGTAAACACGGATGCAAAGCATATTATAAGCAGTCACACTAATGTATTAAAATTGTGCAAATTTTGTCAGGAAAGCAGCTACATAGTGAAAAATAAGAACTAAGCTTTTGTTTGAAGTTGAAACTAACAAACCATAAAGCAGAGATTATATTATCCTTGATTAAATATTTTTTTAAATCATTACAAACAGCTGAATTATTTTTTTCCCTTTTAGGTACAAAGATCTAGAATATAGACAAGTAATGAAGAGAAGATTATATTTTAGTGTCAATTAGTATAAACAAGTCCAAGGAAATATGCATAACACTGTGCTTTTAGATTGCAATGTATGAAAGTACTGCATTTCTATAAAAAGAAAAATCAATTGCTAAGAGAATCTTCCGCAGTCTCAGAGTCACTGTGGATAGAAGAAGCACAAGTATTGCAACAGAGAGCTAAAACATCTTAAACAGTTTTAAATACCATTGCTGAAGACCCAAAGAAATCAACATCTTCATTCTAATTTGATATTGTATCAGCAATAACAGAAGCACTGTGCATTTGCAAAAATCTCAATTTCATTTGGTGACAATTTGAATGCACTTTATCATGTTTTTCTGAATTAGAAAGAAATAATAAACACACCTCCACACTTAGGAATAGGTCCACTCCACATTACTTTTCCATCCATTAGCATACAAGTAATTGTTTCAGTTCCTTGTGTTTTAATAAATCCTTCTTCACATATAACAGAAATTGAGCTCCCCAGCTGAAAGTTGTCACCAAAACGCCGAGCATTGATTGGGACTCCAGGATCCGGGCACTCGTTATGTCCAAATGCTTTTTAAGAGAACAAAAGAAAAGTGGGAGAGGAAACAGAACTCTTGCAAAGAAGATAACATTTTTAAGATTTTGTTTGCAAGTAAGAACAAACAGTTTATATAAGGAAATGAAAGGAGAACTAGGAAACAAAAACTTGCTCAACTGCAGAAAATGTAGAACAGTATAATTAATTGCTTAAAATATGAAGTTATTCCAGAATGAATCTCAGCTTGGACAACTTGTTGGTGCCGGATTTCAGTGACAACTCAATTCTCCTTTCCAACAGCACCCAACCTATTTAATGTTACAGTGGGACAGAATGTTCCTTCAGAACGGCAGGGCAAGCATCTGTGTATCATACAAAAACTTTGCTCGTCTTTTGTGATGTTAATTCACTATCTCACTATTTGAATCATACTGACCTTCATGGGTTTGATCCTACCATGGTTTATTTTGTTTCCTGTATTGACAGCTGGTGAACAGTGACAAAAAGGGTAATGTTGGCACATTAAAAAAAAAAAAAAAACAAAAAACCAAACTTGAAACTTTGAATATTTCAATTTGGCAGAATTGAAAAAAATGTATTTCCCTGTATACATGTAGATACCATGACAAAGAATGTTCATGTATTTTACTAGAGAATATACCTTGCTTTTGGAGAAGAAATCTTCCTACCAGAAATGACCAAAGTCATATTTATAGCATTATCTTTAAATTATATACATTAATTAATCACTGTATTTTGTTGTTTTATTAATGAAGAATATTGCACACACATAATTTTTCAAATGTTGATTTTTCAGTGAGAGCAAATATCCACCTTCCTCACATATGATGACTGCAAATTGTATCTTCATAAATATGTTTACATGTGGAGACATCAGAAAGGACGAAGTCCTAAAACACAATTTTCACTTTTCCTGCATTTTTACTGGTGTATCTGCTAGACAAAACATATACAAATCTCCTCATGATTTTATTTTGTTTTTAAAATAATATGTCAATAACTTAGCAGAAAGACTTCTGAGATATGCCATTACAGAGGTAATTTAAATCATAGTAACAGACAAGAGAAAGCATTTATTTATTGACATTTTGACTTAGGCAATGCCAGATGTATATTGGGAATGAAAATAGTGCTTTCATTGAATAATTGTCTATCATTCAAAGATGGCATTAAAAATTATGCAATCCCATACTTTTTCAGAGGAGTTATGAAAACTTTTCCAGTACTTTATTCACAGTCATCACTTTTAGGGAAGGCATTGATTGCCTGCTTTTCTTACTACTTTCAGACAACCCAGAGATAGATTTTCAATATTGTTATCTACAAATGTAGATAAATGTTGTTTCCAGGTTTAGCTTGTTTGCGTGTGACACCAGTTTATTAAGGTTGAAAAATGAATTAATTCCTTTATATTTCAGATCAGCCACTGCTGTTCCTATAGAATCAATTGTACTGCATAGAATGTCTTTGGGAGGCAAGATAGTAAAAGAAAATCTGTCCCACCAACAGCAGTCACTCTCTTAGTCATGCCTGGCTATAGTTACATTACTTGATGAGCAAAATTCAGTCTGCTGATACTTCTAAAAGGCTTCATGGTGGAGCTGTAACATTAAATACGAGCCTTAGGCTGAAAAGAATACATGGATATGTCAATAATAAATATTTTACTAATCATAATAAATCAAGAAGCCATGGAAAAGATCCTTATGAACTATTACATGTAAAGGTAATATCCAGTTTTCCTGGCATTTTTACTCATCAACTACCATGACTGTCCAGGTGTATTAAGCAATATCTGGAAAAATGACAGGAAATGTAATCGTACATCAGGGTGATGGTTATATTCTGCTATTAATTCAGAATAATATTAAAATATGCATTTTGCATTAAAAGCAAAACAAACAAACAAAAAAATAGAAGGGAAAGAACTGCAGAGATCTCATGATAAAGGAAGGCAGGAGTATAGCTAATCAAAACTCATCTTGTCTAAAGCCACCTTTGAAAGGTCCTTTGAATAGGGCAAGAAAGGAGTGTTCCACTGGTGCAGTTAATTGTTTTGGTGGATTGCCCTACCAAGGGTTTTAGCTGGTAAGTGTAGCAATAGCTTTAGAGTAAAGGTAACACTTTCAGAAGAAAATGAGAGAGAAAAAAACAGAAATTAAGAGAATATAAAATAATAACAATATCCTTCATACTAAAGATGATTGTGAAAGATTATTTAAAGGTGTGTAAACAAGTGGTGGCTTATTCAGTATCATCATACTTCTTTGTAGTACACTACACTTTGAAGAATTCTAGCTTGAGAAGTACTGAAACTGAAAAAGTCTAAGAGGAGTGACTGTCAAGAAAAATGTGATGTAATGAACATACCCTATCACAGCAATAAACCACACTAAATCAGTCTTTGTATACAAACACATCATCTGGGATTGTCCATGTCTTCGTCCAGTGAGCTGAAATGACTCACGTAAGTCAGCTGATGTCAGAGGCCCATAGTTTTATGTTTGTCAGGCTGCTATGTAATTCATAAGGTTTTTGCTAGCACAATTAAACAGCTGTAATGAAAACAGTAACAAAAAATATCTACATAATGATAAACAGCAGGTCTAAGCTTATTCGAAGATACGTGCCCAGCACATCCTACACCCCAATCAATGAGCAGCAGCTCAAGGAAATGCACCCACTCGCATAAATCAAGAAATCTGGAAGATGTACTCCACCTCAAAACACTCATGCACCATAGATCAAAGAGAGGTTAGCATGGGTTTGTGGAATGCCTACCCATGTAGGACCTAGCAACTTTTTAGTCTCCTCTGCATTAACTCTTTGTCATGGGAAGTAAATATGCATTCCCTGTCACATGGCTCCAACTGGCACACAGCACTTAATGCATGCATTTTGTCTGTTCTAACCTAAGCTAGGAATCTAGACTGAAGCAAGGAGACTATATAAATTTATTGCTTTTAATTTATGTGACTACATTATTGCTTGTAATAGATGTGTCTAGCTCTGTTCTCCATAATTAAACAAAGGTATATATAAAGTGGGAAGCATTCATAAAGGAGTCACAAATATGATAAAAGGCTGATACTTTCCCTTGAACTGCAGAGTTCAATTTATATAGATTATAACTGACTTTATAAATATCTTCATAGGCACCAGAAATATCATTAACTGCTCCTGGGTTTGGGATATAAAGAGAAAACAAGGAATTGGGTGTAAGCAAGCATTACCATAGCAACTTAAACCAATGTAGTTTCAGGTTGCTATGTCCCTGTGTTCGGTTGCACCTAGTAAAACACTCTTCTGCCTCATTTTCCAAACAGAAGATCACAGCCTTTTGAGTTCCTATTTCTTTGGTTATTGGAATATTCTCTGTATCATCCATTTTCAAGTTACATATATCTGTTGTCTAGTCTCAACATTTAACTAATTAGAAAATCTTTGTTACACTTAGTGAAATAACTCAAAGATGACACATTAGAAATCTAATTTTTGCTTAATTCCAACAAAAGTTAGATTTATGTTCAATTTTACTGGAAGGAAAGCAATTATGTGAGATAACAGATATTTCTGTAACAAAAGTAAATATGCACATTAAAATAGGTTCTGAGAAATACCATAAAATAACCAGATTATGTAATAGTAACTCAGTTTTATTCTTCTCCATCCTACACCTCATAAACATCAATGAAGTTATTTACATTACTAGCCTATATTCTATTAGAAAAGATTGATCAAGATGTGCTGTTTCTGTGACATACTGTTTCTACTCTTGCAAGGGCAAAAAGACACTGATAGCTTTGGAATATATCAACTGAAGTGTTAGCAGAAAATGGATATTTTTAATTAACTTTGGGTTTACAAGTGCTAAGACAGAGTGAAATTCTATTCACTCATTTTTTTTTTTTTTTTTTTTAATCATCTCTTTTGGCCTTAAACTATTTAATATGAAAAGATAACTTCTGTAATTTCTCAGATTGCATCTGTCTTCACTGAAGAAATAGTAGGGACATTATTTGGAGATACTGTTGCTTTTCTAAGCAGATTTTGGCTACAAAGTTTAACATATGCACAAACATACCTATGCAAAGAAATAAAAACATAAATCTATTAAACTGCTAAAATGTGTAAAACTTCTTTAAATTCTTTTCAGAGTTAATTTGTTTTATCATAAAACTGGTAAAAATATTGGATTGTGGCTTCTCTATAAAATTAAAATTGTATCACTTGATACAATTGGTACATAATTTAAGTGACATGATCAGACTCCTACATGCCCAAGGAAGTATGAAAAAATTTTAAAGAAGCATAAATTAAGTAAGGTAAGTATATTTCTGTGTCACTGAAATATTAAATCTGAAGTGTTTGATGAATTAGTTTATTTCAAAATAAAAACTAAATATAAGGAGCATTCCATGCTAATCTTCTCCATCTTTCATTTTTACCATATATTCTAAATTAACTGACCTATATTTAGTTCTAGTTGAACAAAATGGGATGACTTGAGAAAATCCAATTATACACAGCCCTAATATTTATCCTAGAAGACTACCTTATGTCCTCCAATAATTGATTTTCGTTTTCTCATCACTAGATTTAGGCTTGACAGCATTGAGCACACCACAATGAAACTTTAAAGCAGAACTGTTAAAACTGTTAAAAGAACATGAAAAAAAATAGAAGAAAATATAGAGGAAATGTTAAAACTCCTGCAAAAAACCATGGATTCAATATCTCATTTTCATGATAACTGATTACATATTTCAGTAGCTCTGAATAACCCCTCACTTTCCAATATTTAGTTATGGTACTAAAATATGTAGCTACAGGTCAAAGGTTAGTTTGCTGTGATGACTGGTACCTATACAAACCAGTTAGAAGATACCATATGGTCTTCATGCTTACATTCTACATTTGTGACAAATTATCTGAGCATGAATCAGAGGGCTGAGAGCTGAAATATAAGACAATATCAGAAAAAAATAATGTTTACAGAATAATCTGGTGCCAGTTTATCTCTTTTCTATTCAGACAGCAATGTTCAATGTAGATGTTAATAAAGAATTCTCTGAAAGACTGACAACCTAATCCAAAACAAAAAAAAAAAAAAAAAAAGAGAGAGAGAGAAAAAACAAAGATGGAGAAGTGAAAGATGATGTGAGAAAAGTAAAAAGCCACAGGGAAATTTAGTTCTTGAAATGTTATTTAATATAATATTAATTGTTAACATTCATTTGAGAAAAATGTGAACTCTGGGTCTCGCAATTACCAACCTCACTTAATCTCTCATTTCCTCTTTAATTTAATGGTTAGCATAGGTTTTCTTAGAGTAAAAAAGCTTAAAAAACAAAGTATTTCTTTTCGTACAGTCCAGCAGGTAACACATTTTTCTGAGATGGAAAGATGTGCTCTCCTTCAAATCATGTTGTTGAAGATTCTCTTACATCTCAAGTAAGCCTCTGGAATTTTATATACTCTCAGATGTTAGGGAGAAAGACAGGAAAGGGACTAGTTACACAGGACATCAGATTTTTAGAAATATCAAAATATTTATCATATTTTGCTTATTTTTGTCTATCTGTTGGCATGGAAAACTACTCTGCTACCATGACCATGAGAAAAAAAGGAAAAAAGTAATCCAAATATTCAAATGTGGGGGGATTGATGAGGTGGAGAAGCTCCAGTTGAAGGATACAATGAAGCCCCTACCAGATGCTCTCTTATTCCTACCATGCTCTACACATAACAGCAAGTCTAATACTTCAGTATACTGCTAGAGTGACAAAATTTAATTTTGTATGTGCTCCCAGGAAAGTTTCACACTGCATTTTGCAATTATTCATGCTGTGGCCTTGCATCACCATGTCTGCACTAGATGGGAATATATCCGGGCTAGATTTTAGTGTGGAATAAATGCCAAATCATTTGGTACCAATGCAAGGTAGACAGCTCTTCATATATGTTTCAGAAGACATGTAACATTTCTGCCAGCAAAAAGGTCAATAAATGCTAATGGTATTTAGTATTTAAGAAGATACTTAATATAAGCTTCAATTATTATGTGGTCAGTAAACAAGAAAGGTAAAACAGCAAAAACAAAATACAAGTCTACAGTGGTTTGACTGATCAAAGAACTCATATGGGTGCTCACTTAATTGCAGTGACCAGGAGCTGGCAAAGACTGCAACCATCAGCTCCAGGATATTACATATGTTCACAGCTGAACATATGAGTTTTCAAGAATAGCTTTGTACAGGCAATGTTGGTGATTAATATTATGTGGCACAAACTGCACTGTCAGCAAATTTCTTCAAGTCCTATTATAAAATTTAGAACTGGCATGACCTGTCAGTCTTCCAAACACTCCTATCCCAATGATCTCTAAAGCCATGAATAAGAATTGTATGCATATTTTCAGACCTAGCACAGTATTTGAGCAATAATCTAAACACCTAAATTAGGAATTTTTAGCTGTATAGGATCTGCTTGAAGGTGTATTACCATATTTAAATACTTATGCCTATCTCCTAGACTGTATGTTGAAAACAAAACAGACACTCAAGAAAAATAGAATACTATTACTCACTGTTATAAGTGATGTTAAATCCACGTCCTGACATTGAATGGTCAGCTTGAAATTCCAGACGCAAAATATGACCATTACTGGTAAGATGAGAAGGAACTTCAGCACCAGTAAATGTTCCAATTATGGGGGAATCTGCAGAGTCACCATCTTTAACTGCAAGGAAGTCAAACTGAGATTCCAAGTCAAAGTCGTTAAAGGAGAGATGAATTCGGCTCCCAGGGTCTGAAATTATGGTCCAGATACAGTTTAAATTATTCCCATATCCCTCTGGATAATCAGGTGAAAGAACTGTTCCCATTGGTGCAGTGAAATTGGAAAGACAAGGAACTGCCAAAAAAAGAGAGATAAATTAGGTAACAGAATAAAACACTTCAACAATAAGGACTGTTTTAGTGCAACATTTTTGCAAAAGATCTCAAAACTTGTTGATTGCCTGAACTGAATAATTCATTATTTGTGGTGATAAGTGAATCTGGAAAGGAGGTTGTTTTTTCCATCTTCATATTCCCTACCCCTCAATAAAACTACCTCCCAAGAACAGCCCACAAGAAATAAAGAACATTCTTGTTGCATTGTAAATCCATGGCAGTCCTTAAAATTTACTGTTGATAACAATCACTTGGCACCACTTTTTTTCTCTTGTAGGGAACTATTTAGACGAGCAGTCCTCCCACTGAGCACATTAAAGGGGCAAAAATGTCAATAGTGCCCTTATCATTTTTTGTTCACACAGAGGCACAAGAAATTAAGAAGCCTCAATGAGACAAGAGATGTTTTGTTGTTATCAGAATAATGCATTATATTCACCCAATTCAGTTAAGCCATAATAAATTGAGTAGCAGAGATGATTGCACTCTGAATATATTTGATCCATACTATTTTAGTGGAAAAGTTAAGAAAGGTGCTGCCACAGATAAGTATCACAACATTGCATATACTTATGCTATTTAATGAAACTTTGCTATATACTGAAAATGTTTTACTTATGCTATATAATGCAACTGGAAGAGAACTATAAGTATCTGTGATAATTTTACTGCTAAAAGGTATTTATATAGAATACATAGGATAAGTATAAATGATTTAAACCCTTGATTTATAAGACTAGCTATCAAAATTGTATCATACATTATTTTCATCATAAAATCAACAGAATCCTACGAAAAAAAAAAAAGACAATAGTAAACCACTGTATCAAAGTACACAAAGGCAACTGCTTTAAGAGTTGGCTTAAGAGAAAAAAAAATTTTAGAAGTTTTAGAACTTGTCCCTTGGGCATGTACATTAGGCAAACCTGCCAGAAAAAAAAGTAAATTCATCCCATCAGGAGAGTTAATTATATTGTACTAACTCTGAAATCAATTATATAAATTATTACCTATAAGTAAACCTTATCACAATGTTATGCCTCAAAAATAATAAGAAGAAAATATTTGGTACATACAAATACAGATTGGTATGTTTGCAGACCACTGGTTGTTTTCTTGGCAAATGATAGATTTCTCTCCAATTAATTCAAATCCAAACTGACACTCAAACCTTAAAACATCACGATTAGAAAATCCATCCCCTTCTCTGATACCATACAATGGTGTTCCAGGATCTCCACAGCTTTCCTTTTCAATTTCTGTTGAAATAAATAAGGAATTTATTTACAAATAATAAAACAAACTCACTGCATGTATATGCTGACATGTAGAAAATTCTAAGTAAATTAAAATCATCTACATAAGACCAGTTGTTAAAATGTTCCACTGAGTGTCTTTCTATACCACAGCTTCTTAAGGAAGAAATTCCGCATAAGGAATCCCACCAGGGGGAATAAGTGAGTGATTAAATTGGGCTTAGTTATTGGCTACAGTAAAACCACTACACAGGATTAGAAAAATCTGAATCTTTGTGTCTACAAAATACTTGAAAATTAAAGGATTTGAGGAAAAGTATTTATACCCTATTTTATTTCATAAAATTTTAAATAATAGCATTAAGTAAAATACTGCTTCTAGAACATGAACTCTTGAAAGTAGAAACAGAGACCAGCTCCCCAGTGTGTAAACTGTCCCTGTTGCAATAAAGCTCAAATTGAGGTACCAACAATACAGCAAATAAGGGCGTGGTGGCACCAAAAGAATTGCCCAAAGTAAAAACAAAGCTAGACCTAATTACATAGGTACATATATACAGATTTCCATTCTGCAAGGTGGGTGATGTGGCCAGAACCCTTGCCAGTGAAGCTCAAGGCAAAAAGATTCAGCCTTCTCCTTGTTAGCTGCAACCAAACCTTCTGCTTTGCTCGTTGTTGCAGGTACCATTTTTTTCATCTTCCTTTGTGGTCCATGTACCTAAAGAAATCCTTGTTGTTAGTTTTCATGCCCCTAGTCAGGTTCAACTCCAGCTGTGCCCTGACTTTCTTGATCCCCCCACCAGAAACTTCTTGGATGGGACTCAGGAGGTCTTTAGGCTCCTGTTCATGGCAGACTCAGCTCTGAGCTAAAACCAGATTGCTCAGGGAGTTATCCAGTTGCATCTTAAAAACCTCCCAGGATGAAGACTGTTCTGAGAAACCTGTTCCATTTATTGACCATCTGCATGGTAAAAAGGAGTCTTTCCTCATATCTAGTGTTGTTCTAAATTACGTCCATTTTACCCCCAGCCTTCCATCCTGTACCAACGTAAAGAACCTGCCTCTGTCTTCTCAATAACCTCCTCATAGATACTGACAGGATGATATTATACCCCACTTCTACAACTCCCTAAGGCTCTCATCACAAGTGTGCAAGTGCTCCAGGCCCTGTTCACCTCCACAGGCCTCTGCAGAACTTCAGTTAATCAGTCTCTAAAAACTGGATGAAGTGGTCTTCAGTACAATATGACCAATTTACTACTACCTTCTACCTTATCATCCACCCTGTTTGGGTATTTTGTAGTAAAGGGATGTTTGTTTGGATTTTTTTCCTTTGTTTTGCTACAGGGTTTGTTTGTTTGTTTGTTTGTTTTGGTTACTTTATTTTAGTGTTTTGTTTTGCTTTTTTCTTCCAATCAGTTTTCTCTGACAAAATTCATTCAAATCAAGGCATTATGTTCACACATCCAACTCTGGATGAGTGGACAGAGTGAAAAGCTTTGGTAAATTTGAGGAAGGAAACATCCAGTGATGTCCCCTTGTCCAATGACTAAGTAACCTACTGTAAAGGAGCAATCAGCTTGTTCAGGTGTGGTTTACTCCTAATAAATTATCTGTTCACAATCACATTCTTCACATGACAGAAAATGGCTTCCAAGAAGACTTAATCTGTGATTTCCCCAAGAATCGAAATTTGCACAGGCCAGGCTTTTGTTAAAGGTCATAAAACTTGTTTCCAGTCTTTGTGTATCTCTATTAAGTTTGACAAACTGCCAAAGATGATATGAAAGTGGCCTTGGACAGAGGTTCACCAGTTCTCTCAGCACTTTTAGATGAAGTTTGTTATGGATTAGAAACTTGTAAAGAAAATATTGTGCTCCAGATAAGAAATTTATGAATACACTCATCATCCACAAATAGAGAAAATAGGATACATAAGCAATAGAAATTCAGAAGAAAACTTTTTTTTGCTTGTCCAGCCAGTCCAAATACCACAAACTTCTTTCGTGAGAGATGCTAGCTATAAAAAGGATAGAAACCTTAAAAGAAAATTAATTTATTTCGTCTTATGACAGCAACAAATATCCCTGTACCATAGTTTGAGGACTTCTCTTTAAAGGTCTTGCAGCTACTTTTGTACTTTTACATTTCCATATATGATATTTTAAGTACAAGGGAAATAAAATCAAACATTAATAAAAAATAGCAGATGTTTTGATTTTAACTCAAACAATTTTTCTAGGGTAATATTTTCAGCAGCATACACTTGATTTCTCAAAGCTTTCCAATAGTAAGGTTCTAAATACAATTAAAATGTGACAAGAAGCAAATAAAGAACATTCCATTACAAAAAGAAAATGAAAAAGAGTTGAAGATTATTTTTAAAAATACTCCACAGAGTGTTGAAAAGCTTTATTATTCTGTTTGGCTTAAGAAAAATCAAAAACAAAAAAAAGAAAATCATCTAATAAAAAGCACAAAAGACCATGAACACTTCCTATTGGTTTATTTATATTTTTTTCCAAAGAGTTCTAGGAAAGAGTTGATATAATTCATTATTATAAAAGGATAAAACCAGGTTCAATTTATCCTTAGCTCACAGACCTCAAAAAAATGTTACAGCTTTCCTGAAGAAAAACATGAGCTGTCCCAAAAAACAGACAAATTCACTCTCCTGTCTTCAAGTTTTGTGAGACTGTTAATGTCAAACCTACAGAACTGTTCAGTTTTTAACTGCAAAAGAAACACAAAGTTTTCCTAGGCTGTCCGAGTAGATTAGTACTATTCTAAATGTCTAAGTAATTTCATTTTTCATTTGGGAAAGCAAATATATTCTAGAAACGAATTCTATAAACTAGTTCTCAAACAAGTGACTACATCATGTAACTTAATGGAGTTTTCTCAAACAACATATACTAGGCAGTAACTGTATTTATACCTACTTCAATTTACTCTCTTTTGTGGCTTCTCTTCTGATGTAGCTGGGAAAGGGTCTCCATGCTTTTTTCTCAAATTTTACAACATACATAGCTGACAAAACCTATCCCTATTAGGACTTAAATGAATTGGTTCTTCATTCAAAAAATTATTAGGCAGAGTAAAATAATTAACAGGAGCTAGCTGGAAAAAAATATCCTATGTGATTGGTGCATTTGAAAGGTTACATCCACAGTCTTATACTGAATTTGCTTTCATAAACAAAATCAGGTTGAACAAAATGTTGTATGAGTAATGGATTTAAATGAATAAAATCATCCCTAAACCCCATTTTTATTCATTTACATTCATAGCAAATATTTTCTTCATTACTTTAAAACTTGCCCGAATGCATTGTTTCCAGCTCTTTTATATACTTTTTAAATTTTGTGTTAGCATCAGTTCATCCCTGAATTTGAAACAGACTGCTCCCAGAGGAGCAGAAATGATAGGGTTTTGTTTGGGGTTTTGTGGCTGTTTAGTTTAGGTTTTTGTTTAGGTTTTTTTTTTTTTTTAATTGAAGTACAAATACTTTTTAGATTTCTTTAGAGAATTTCAATAAACTTCCTTTAAAATAGACAGGAAAAACAAGCTGCTTCCTGGGCTCTTTTCAGATAATCACATTTTAAAAGTCATGTTTTTAGGAAAATGTATTAATATTTATTTGAATTCATATTTATTTTTATTCACTAAGGAGTAAATTATATTCACATATTTTAATGCTTGTTCTACTCCTTGTGTTTCAGCTTTCCTGCACTACATATTTGTTTCAAAAATCCCTAAGCAGTTAGGTTCAGAGCCTGACAGAGCCTCTCATCTTGCTAAACTCATACTAGTCGCTCGTTGTAAATAATTCTTTCATGATAGATAGAAATAATTTACTGTTGTTTTAAATTTAGAAGAAAAATAGTAAATTTTCAGATAACTTAATTATAAATGCCATAATTAAAACTTTATTTTTAAAGTATATTTTAGTGAAAACAATATTTCTATAATATATTAGTGTAAGCATTTGGAATAAGTTGATTATATATAGGCTACCTTGAAAAGTCAAAAATAAATTCATTGGTTAAGCTCATTTTTGTATTTTATTTTACATTTTGGTTACTTTTTAGTTTTACGTATTGGTTTGTGCCCTCTTTTACAATTTATTCTGCTTTTTGAGACTTGCCCTTCTTGTTAGCTGCAATAGGAGATGGCTAGGATGGGTATTTGTTTTCCTGTGATCACTACCACTGTGATAGAAAAAAATAGTATTGCTATTTGTGCTTAATGATAAAAATAACACCTTATGCTAATATTATGTCTGTTAAATTGTCCTTATTTCCTTTGTAGCCTTATAAAAAGAGGAAAGGACCTCTAACCATAAATAAAATTTGTTCAATTTGTTAACAATTAATCAGACATGTTCTTTTGTGTTTTAAGGTTTTTGAGACAGAAAAGGAAATCTTTTTTTTTTTTTTTTTTCAGAAATTATTTCACAAAGAAGGACACTAACAATAAAAGGAGGCATGATTTCTGGTGATGGTAGAAAACTATCTTTTCTGAAAAGATAAACTCCTGTTGAAAATATTTAGGATTCTAAGTTTGGAAACAGCTATTATCCTAAATAAATCTGTACAGTTTGCAGTTGCACAGCACTGAATTAAGTTAATAATTGCCAAAGTATTTTCTAACAAGAAATATCTAAGAAATATATCAGGTTAAAGGAAAAATGAAAGAATAATATAAAGAAAATTAAGATAACCATCTCCTTTAATTTAAAATTATCCTTTCACTACTTTTATATATCTTACTGAAAGATTATGCAGGTTTCCAGTGATGTACTGAAGGGAGAGCCCCAGGCTACAATACCCCTTAGTATAGGGATACCAAGATAGGAATGTTCTTTTCCTCTTACCCTTTCTCTTTGTAAAATCAGGCCCATCATGGAGGTGACTAAAGGGGACCTTGGTGAAAAGAATGGTCACTTACTACACAAATGCATTTTGACAGAACCACACTGGAGTTAGGGTTTGAAGAGGTAACTTGTCTATCTTTCCTTCCCTGTAACTCAGAGATAAATAAAATATAAGAATGTGATTCTTATAAGAAAAAGAGTTTTGAAAGAAAAGAGATCACTGGTGCACCCTGGAAAAGTACAACACTGAAGACTTGTTATCACTTCAGCAGAGATTCAAAATCTGTAGTCCTTTGGGGAAACACCAGACAAAGACCAATCACTCTTTAAAAACATCTCAGATTAATGTCCATTATTATTTTTACTGACTGCATCGAAGGAAATATGATACACAACTAGATTTGCTTAGTCATTATTAACAGAGAACTTGAATTCATTACATACTATTTCTTTAAACAAAGGACACTGGATGAATTAAATACTAGCATGTGAAAAGAAATAGATCAAGTATGTGATTCAAAAAGGACAAAGCTTGCTGTTTGATATTTTAATTTTTTATGCAAAAGCTACAAGCATTCACCACCATACCTTGACACACTGACATTTTCCAAGATAATACATAAGAATCGAATGAAATTCCACTTTGAAGTGCCATGGTATGTACTGTTTATATACACATTACTACATACATATATCTAACTTCGTTGGGAAATTGTTGTGCTAATGTTACCAATGAAGGATTTTCAAAAAGTTAGAAAAACAAACCATCATATATTTCACAGAATCACAGAATCACAGAATCACAGAATCACAGAATAGGTAAGGCTGGAAGAGAGCACAGTGGTCATCTGGTCCAACTTCTCTGCTCAATCCCAGAGCACATTGCACAGGATTGTGTCCAGACAGTTCTCGAATATCTCCAGTGAGGAAGGAAATTCGTGTTGCTTGCAAAGGCCAAGGAACCAGGGTTTCTATAATCATCTATAGGTTTGTGTTGCAAGGTTTTGATAATGGAGGGGCCACAGGGGTGGATTCTGTGAGAAGCTGCTGGAAGCCTCCTCCATGTCTGACAGAGCCAATGCCAGCTGACTCCGAGACAGACCTGTTGCTTGCCAAGGATGAGCCCATCATCCACAGTGGTAGCACCTCTGGGATAATGTAATTAAGAATGAGGAAACAATTGCTCAAAAAAGGCCAGCTGCAGACAGAAAAATACAAGAGAAACTGCTCTGCCTCACCAGGGTCAGAGAGGAAGGAGAAAAGGTGCTTCAGACACCACAGAAGGGATTATACCCTGCACACCCTACACTCTGTGATGAAGACCATGGAGAGGCAGCTGTGCCCATGGAGGTCCATGGTAGAGCAGAGATCCACCTGCAGCCCCTGGAGGACCCACATCTGCATTAGGTGGATGCCCAGAGGAGGCTGTGATCCTGTGCTGGAGCAGGTTCCTGGCAGAACCTGTGTGCCCATGGAGAGAGAAGCCTGTACTCGAGCAGCTTGGCTGGCAGCATTTGTGACCCCTCAGACCTGTGCTGGAGCACCTGAAATGGACCCATGGTGGGGCACACTGTGAATAACTGCAGCCTGTGGGAAGAACCCACATTGGAGGAGTTTGTGGAAGACTGCCTCCCATGGGAGAAACTCCATGCTGGAGCAGAGGAAAAGTGTGAGAAGTCCTTCCCCATGAGAAGGAAGCAAAAGGAGAGACAATGTGTGATGAACTGATTGTCCCCCGGTGCCACTGAGAGGGAGGAGGGATAAAGTTAAGCCCAAGAAGAAGAAGGGAGGAGTGAGGGGAAAGTGTTTAAAGATTTAGTTCTTTATTTCTCATTATCCTATACTGATTTTGATTGGAAGCAAATTAAATTAATTTTCCCAAGTCAAGACTATGATGCATGTGATGGTAACTGGTAACCTGCCCTTATCTTGACCCAGAAGCTTTTTGTTACGTTTCATCTCCCCTGTCCTGCTGAGGAGTGGAGTTATAGACCCACTCTGCTAGGCCCCTGACATTTCAGCTGGAGTCAATCCACCATATCATCTATCTTATCTTGAAAAGTCAAACTTAAATATTGAGGAGAAAAGGCACTGAAAAAGCAGAAATCAGGAAAATGTGAATTATTATCCTATGAATCAAGAACAAGCATATTTTGCAGTGTAAATAAGGATGATGAATAGTGTAAATTATGCCATATGTCTTTATAGTATGTATACTCAAATCATATAATCTTAAAGATACATAGCAGACAAACAGTTTCGGACCAGTTTCTGCAGTCTTAGCCTATGCTTACCAATCTACATGGTAACAGATTGGAGATTGTTTACATTTATTTGTAACAGGGTTTAGGTATTGCTATGATTAGTAAACAAACAGAAATTTGAATCACCTAACATGTAATACCTTCTCCTAAATATTATAATATTTGCATGTATCTTCAAATAAAAGAAGTTTTAGTTTTGTCTATTACCTATTACTGTTAAACTGTGAGTATTTTTATAAACAAAGGATGGAAGTTCATTTGCAAGACAACAAAGTGTCTATTGCCATGTGACTTTGAGTTATCTTCTAAAGGTTATCAATACCCTTATTTCCCTCTAATGATCAGATTTTTATCTATAGATTCCATGTCTTTGGAAACCCAGATATATAAATAAAATGTTCACCTTCACCACTATTTTTAGCAGAAAAACTATTGTGATTTTCTCTTCCTCAGTTGTGACCACAATAGGTTTTATATTTAATTTATATTTATTTACTTTTTTTCCTCCTTGTTTGCCTAAAAGGTAGGAAAGAAGAATCTCATCTAAAGAGTAGTGTGGCTATTTTTTTGGCAATTGGCAAGCGTGAGGATAGGGAATGAATCTTGCATGTTTTTAAATACAAACAGGATGGAACAATGCCTGTAGCCAAATGATGAGAAAACCGCAGCTGTGCCTGACTGCTCCAGGTGAGGGAGAGACCCATTACAGTGTTGCAGCACCTTCTCTTTGCTCCTGGGTCCTATTACAGAAGAAGCAGATATGCAAAGAGAGGAAAGGAGATGAGGAGGAGCGTGGATGCTGAAAAAGCTTCAGCAGTGAATTTCTTCAGCTGTCTAGCAATTTGTGAGAACTCTGTCTTTCCCATGCAAGCTAACTAAAACAAAGTTACTAGTTTTATAAATATCCGCACCTGCAAATTGTTTTGCCAGATTGTTATGGCTTCAATTAGAAAAACATTTGGGAACAGATGGCTTAGAGTTGGGCCAATCCCTTCAAGGGGGGGATGGCCAGAGGACCAATTACTTTATGCCACTGAACTCACTTTTGCAAACTAACATATAAAAGCCTCAGGAAAAAAACATTAAACCAGCTTTGCCGCCATTTTACCTCCCCCTGGACTTTGTGTGGTTTTTCTATGCATCCACGTTACAACAGCGACAGAGGAGGATTTAAGCATACAATCTTTTCCCTATATGAATTCATGAGATATTTAGTCTATAATGTGATGTACAGAACAGCCATTCAAGGGTATAGAGTCAGTTCTATTCTGCCCAAATGCTATGAGGAGAAAAAAAATCTATAAAAGAAGAGTTCTTCTTTCCCTACTGTGTAGGTGGTGATAACCTTCTTCACCCTTGCTGAATTGTGCCAGTTACAATGGTACTTCTCATTTCCTGATCATATAAATTGATGAGCCAGAATGTAAACATTTCACAAAGAAAAAAAGGGGAATAATTAAAGGGGGTAATTTGTCTAATGACACTCATGGGAAAGATGACGTTCCTCTGAGAATGAAGTAAGAAAACAATGACAGACACCACTAGAAGTAATATTTCATGTATATCATAAGTGCTCAACATTTCTAGTATAAAGAAATCAAGTTACAGCCATTCTCCATGAAAACAGATTTTTCTGAGGGACATCAGTTATATCAACATGATTTTTATTCCACATTTTATCCAAAGTTTTCTACTACTAGCATAAAAGATTTCATAATTATTTTCCATTACATATTTTAGGTACTTATAGACTTTATGGATATACATATTCCTTCTCTTCCTATTCAGGACCGTATTCCATATCTAAAGTTGAGTTATTTACTACTCAGCCAGCTGGCCCAGCTAATGAATGACCCCTGTGGGGCTTTAACTAATAACCACACCTCCAATAAAATAAATTACTCTCTTAATGTAGGTTTAGAAAATGAACTGTTATTTAGAACGCTATCCACACAAACAATTTAATAACACCATGGGACTTCCCACTCATATAAAAATCCACAAAAACTGGGATATTTCCTAAATTTCTGATGAAATATTGCTAAATCTCATATCTAGTTAATTCCAGATTTGCTTGCAAAAACAGCTGGTATTTTATCACTTAAAAAATTTTAGTTAAAGTTGTAAGAATTAGCAACAATGTTTGTATTCCATCTATACTGCCTCAAGAGATTTCTGTAGCCTTCGTAACTTTATTGTCCCAAACCCTGTCAGTAATGCCTTTCTCCTTCAGTCATATTGAAGTAATACCTCCATTTTTTCAGTATAATTTTGATGTCAAGATGCATGTCAAGAGAGATGTGTTCTTCTGAAACTGTGTGTATATGTAGTGTGTATATGTATCATTACATTCCTCTTTGTCTATTCAATCCCCTTTGTTTCCCAAACACTATAGCTTTTAATCAATCACACCTTGCTTCTTCAGCTAATTTCCCTCTATCAAGAATCTAGACAATGGGTTGGAAAGAGGCAGGCTACATTTGCTTTCATTAACACAGCTACTTCAACCTGGTGCAATTACATTGGGGCATAGTTAACTAATTCAAGATGACTTTTCCCTAATGTACTTGACTTTAGCTGGACCAAAGATGGACCACTGAATAATTTGAAGAAAGTTTCATGTAACTTTTATAATTTAAAGATTAAAATACAATTTTACATTCTATAGTGCTAATATCACATATTTTTAGCCCCAAAAAAATAGTTTTGTTAAAGAAAGAAAACATCTATGAATTTCAGCAGCTCTCCCTTAATACAACTTCTAATAGCAAATAAATACTTTGCTGGCTTTCTCTATGGAACTACATATACTAGACACTCTCAAGGAAGAATAAATGGAAAATATTACTATGGAATTTCATCTAAGTCTGCAATCCTTTACACAAACAGTTTCAAAGTGAATACACAGAGAATCCCTTAGACCAGTAGTTACTGCTTGGCCTGTCAAAAGGGAAAACCAATGTGAATGGGTAGTCACCATACGCAGAAATGTGTGAAATAATTTTCAAGGTAACACTAAGCCTAAAATCCATTTATTAGCAGTTGCATAAATTTTAAAAATTCTGTCCTGAATCATCTTTATTTAAGTGGTGGGGCTTTTCTCATTTTAAAATAAGAATGGTTTCCTTCCACAGACTAAATAAAATGTAAGTGTATTGTTAATCATCATAAAGAAACTGAGCTGTAGAGAATGTGATCCTTTGATGTTTACAAAATATTCTAGGTTATAATAAGAAGACACAATACACTATTCGACTAATATGAGGAGTAACAGGAATCTCATTTGTGTCATTGATGATTTGACTAAGGCCTTTCAGTTTCTTTAGAAAATCTTTAGGAAAATGAAATATTTCACTGGACCAAATAGCTTCATCTCCACCTGTCAGTATGCTTTTGAAGAACATATAAATGAAAATTAACTAATTCAGGGGATTTTTTTCTGGCACTGTGGGAGTCAGCATTGTACAGAGAATTTTGATCCTTTTGCTATGAATAGTGCCCTTGTTTTTCATCTTTAATGGTAAATGTGTGCAGATAGAAGTCCGAACCCAAGACTGTTAAAGCTATCATTGAGAATGTATCCCTTGACACATACAGAGTTGATCTGTGACAATAGCGAATCTATTTGTAGCTAGCATATTATCTGTAGAACCTTTCAAATCTGTTGATCAAGACCAGGTCTGCAATTCTTCTTCAATGGTAATCAATAAATTTGTCCTCTGCTACCTTGAATAATGGTTCCCTGCATCATATTCTGAATATACATGTGACTATACAACACAAGCAAGGTTTCAATTCTACAGTAATTTTATAGTCACTTAAACTTTTTCAGTTTTGCTGAGCTAAACATCTAGTCAGGATGTAAGACTGTTAGTTCCACCTTGCTTTTGCCTTTTTCAGAAGGTCACAGAACAGAGCAAAAAGGAAAGTCTCTAGATAAACAGTTCCCAAGGTTTATTTATATGGCTAGTTTTCTTTCCCAAGCTTCTGGTCCCATGATCCTTCAACCTTTTTCTTTCTAGTTTGATCAGTTATTCCTTTCTGAGACAAGGTAACCATATCTTTCCAAAAGTAAGCTACAACAGACTAAAACCAAACCCACAAAAAACCCCAATCCCAAAATGCAGAATACTGTTCTCTGCCGAACATACACGTACAAAACTGTTCCCAGATCCACTTTATGAATACAAAGCAGGGTTTGCTCCAACAAAAGTCATTTAGTGTGCTTTTACTAGGTTTAGACAGCAAGGTTTTGGTAGTCAGGGGTCTGCAGAAGTGACCTCTGTGAAAAGAGGCTGCTCTCATGTTGGACAGGGCCAGCTCTAAGAAGGACCTACTTCTGGTCAAAGTTGAATCCAACAGAATTGGTGATGATGCCCTTGCAATAACATATTTAAGAAAGAGTAAGAAAATGCTGCAAAGCAAGTGTGGCAGAGGATCAATAAAAGCAGGCAGGAAACAGCCCTGCAAACGCAAAGGTCAGAGAAGGAAGGGAAGAGGTGCTCCAGGCATCAGAGCAGAGATTCCCCTGCAGCCCATGGTGAAGACCACAGGGAAGTGAGCTGTCTGACTGCAGCACATGGAGGTCTCTGCTGGAGCCTGTGGATGACCCCACATTGCAGCAAATGGATAAACCCTGAAAGGATCAGCAACAAGTGGAACAGTCCCTTCCTGAAGGACCCCACAACATGGAAAGGACATATGCTCTAAAAGAACTGCAGATGATGGGAAGGACCCCACAACGAAGCAGGGGAAGAGCATGAGGAGGAAGGAGTAGCAGAGACCAAGAGTTACTAACTGACCACAGTCCCCATTCCCCATTCCTGATCCACCCTTAATGCTTGGGTGAAGGAAAAGAACAGATGGGAATAAAGGAGTGGAGTCTGGGAAAAAGAGGAGGTGGAGGAAATTTTTTAGGTTTGTTTTCACTTTGCACTGTTCTACTTTGTTTTTATTCGGCAATAAATCAAATTAAACTTCCTTTAGCTGAGTCTGTCTGTGACGTTAACTGGTAAGTTTTTTCCCATTCTCATCTCAACCCATGAGTTTTTTCATCTTATTTTCTTCCCCTCTTCTGTTGAGGAGGGGGAGTGGGAGCAGCCTTGTAGACCTATTGCAGTCAGACAAGGTTATCCAGCACAGAGATGCTTGTAAATTTCATCTAAACTGGGTTGTTGAATGTAGACATTTTCCAAGTTAGAAATGAAGTGCTCTCACAACCCTCACCCCCAAAAAAGAAACTAATAATAAGAGCAAGACGTTGCTAGGAGCTCTGATAAGACTGCAGTTTGGACTAAGCTCCAGGGGATTTCAGTTCCTGTAAGCTAAATCCTCTTAAACAAGTGAGTAAGCCTATGCAAATCAGAATTTTACAAACTGAATCTGGTTAGATATCCCCTTGCCAAATTTCAGGTCACCGATTGTCAATGTGCAAGAAAGTTAGAACTTATCAAAAAGGTTGTCTTGTTGTCTTTTTTTTTTTTTTTTT
>VXAC01006336.1:93224-191107 GCA_013399225.1 Rhipidura dahli
TTTTTTTGCTGGCTACAAGGGAATGCATTTTCCTGAAATCATGGTCTTTAAAGCTATTAAGTGTTTTGCTTGAATTTTCAAATAACCATTTCAAGTGAGACAGCCACTGAATACAGATAATTTCAGCCCAAAGACCAGTTAAGGTTCAGTTTCTAAATGATAAACAATAAATTAGTTCTTGTCTTAGTAAATGACTATTCAACCTCAAAGTAATGAATTGGTTTTGCCAATAATATGTTTTATTGTTTCACTTTCTATTATGGTTAAAATATACAAGTTAGAGAAAAGAGTTTATTTACATACAGATGGGAGAAGAATAAATAAAATTTAGAAAGGAACTTCCCCACTACACGGGGAAGCTCACTATGACTGTGTGTCTAAGCTGTAATATTAAAATATTGGAAAGATGTCAATGTGATGATAAGAATAACTTTTCCAGTCCATGTACTGAAATAAATGTGTATATAAGTTGCATGCTTTAAGTGAATATTTGTACATTAAAAGAAGACTAAGAAATATTTAAAGAGCATGAGAGAAAAGTGTACCATTCCAAATTGCATGTACATCCAATTTAATTACAAATTTTTAAATATAAAAATAAATAATGACTGAAACTGAAAGTGTGGCTTCTAAATTATAAAGATACTTAATGGATGGTTTAACTTTTTTCTAAAATGTAAGTTTTAGATCAACTACAGGACAGTGAACACAACCACCTAAAAAAATATAGGAGCTCCTCATTTCTTCTTCCTGTTTTTGCCTTCTCATGTCCACCCCCTTGCTGTACTGAATTTTACTTATACAGCTTATACAACTTGGAAAATAAATAGTAATGTTATTTATTGAAACAGAAGTATAAGATAAATTAGGATCACATAAAACAAAAGGACTGATTGAGGCTCATTCAAAACATATTCAATTATAATGGTTCATTAACCTTTTAATTTGCCTTGATACACAATACCATGTCTTTGTCTTAGGTCTAATGCACTCATTTTTCATAGTCTGTATTAATGGCATTTCCATTAAATCTGATAAGAAAAGAGAAAATAGAGTTCATATAATTCAGGAAACACTCTTCAGGAATCTTATAGATTAATGTTTATTTAAGTACAGCATCACACATAAGTTACAAGACAGAGTCAAAAAATAGCTTACGGTCCTGTCACACAAATCCCTGCACACACTACCTCATTTTGCTTACTAGATACAGCTTTTTGTCTGCCTTAGTGCTGCACAGTAGTTCTGATTAGCAGGTGTGAGTGGTGTTCCCCAGGGTTGGTTATTGACACCGGCTCTCAGTATGACGTGGACAGCAGGAATGAGGGCACCTGTAGCAACTTTGCCAACAACCAAGCTGTGTAGTGCAGTTGATGCCCTGGGGAGAAGAGATGTCATTCAGTGGGACTTAACAGTCTTGAGAGTTGGGTCTGTGTGAACCTCATGGAGTTCAACATGGCCGAGTGCAAGGTCTCACACCTGGATCAGGGTAACCCAGAGCACAAATACAGGCTGGGCAGGGAATGTATTTAGAGCAGGTCTGAGGATGACTTGGGGGTGCTTGTTGGCAGAAAGCTCAACATAACCAGCTGTGTCCTTGACCTGCATCACAAGGAATGTGATCAGCAGGCCAAAGAAGGTGATTCTGCCTCTCTACACTTGTAAGACCCCCACTGAAGTACTGTATCCATCTCTGGGTGAAGCTGTTGGAGCAAGTCCAGAGGAGGGCCACTAAGACGGTCAGAGAGATGGAACACCTCTCCTATGAAGACAGGATAAGAAATTTTGGGTTGTTTTTCCTAGAGAAGGTTTCAGGGAGACTTTACAGCAGCTTTCCAGTGCTACAGGGAAGTTGAAGAGGGATTTTTTACAAGGGCATGTACTGACAGGACAAGGAGAAATAGCGTTAGAACAAAAGAGGAGAGATTTCAATCAGACATTAGGAAGAAATTCTTTACTGTGAGTCACTGGAACAGGTTGCCCAGAGAAGTTGTGGATGCCTGGAAGGGTTCGAGAACATGTTGAATGGTGCTCTGAGAAAGCTGACCTAGTGGGGGGCATCCGTGCTTATAGCGAAAGGGTTGACACTAAATGATCTTTAAGGTCCCTTCCATCCAAACCATTCTATGATACTATAAAAATCTCGTATTTAAAGGAGTTATGTGAAAGCACTTGAAGAAGCAATAACTTTTATTCTAATTGTACATATCACTTGATAGCCATTTTAAAAAGATTTAAGCAAATGACAAAGTGAATAGCCTGATGGCCTTAAAGATTACTTTAGGTTGCCTATTACCATTTTTGTTTACTTATGAAAATATAATACAGATGATTAAGTGAAAAAAGTAAAGCTAAATAGAACTTAAAAATCTGTTATCTTTCCGAGAAGCTTCAATGATTTTGAAGTAGTGATAAATATTGTAAGTAGAGTCAAGAGAGCAACTATAGCTTCTTGTTAACTGTTTCTGGTTCAAGGGAAAGAGCTTGACTTTCTGACAAGGTAGCCTAACAGCCTCAAACACCTTGACTGTAACACTTCAAGCACAGCATGAGTTTTCCCCACAAAGTAGCTGGAGATAATTATAGATTTATTATTCCAAGTGATGTGCCAGAAAATGTAATACACCTGGGCCTCAGCAAATCAACAGACAAAAAAATCTTAGAACAAAACAGCAATTATGCAGCAATTATCCTCATTGTCAGAACTAGATGTTCAACCTGAAGCTGATAAAAATTGTTGTTTACTTTCCCATCTCACACAAGATCTAGAGCCTTCACTGCCTTTACAATTTGTTCCTTTACACTACCATATTTAGGGAAAGCTTTTAACTGGCATTGTTGGAAAATTTTGTCATGAAACACTTGATTATTGCCCTGCCATAAATGGTAAGTATTATTTCCATTACTACCTCATCTGCTATGCTATAGTTTCACTTTTCCAAGCATAATATTCAAAAGAACCCTTAGTTAACAATGATTCGAAGATCACCTCCTTAGTACTGGACAGTTTCCTGAAAATAAGAGTTGTTCCAGCAAAATGTCACTATGCTACTCTCAAGCTAATGCAGAGACTGAAAACCTCACAAGACATTTGAAAGAAAGCCTTCAAAACAAAAACTCAGAGAAAATGTCTTGAAAGAACATTCACTCCAACTTGGTGTTCTACAGTGTCATAAACTTCTTGCTAAATTACACATAGAAGTTTCTTCCTTCACTAGGAAAAATTAGTAAGTCAAGAAATATTTTTAAGTTAGAAATTATTTTTAAATGTACTTAATGATTAATAATGGTGAATAATATTTCTTTCCACCCTTAAGTTACTATGGAGTCAGGCTGCTAAAGGACACCATAACAACCTAAGGTAAAATAGTAATAGAATGCTAACATAAAGCTAAAATTAAAGGTGTGCATGTCTGGATAAAATATTTATGCAGATGCCCACATCACAAGGTAAAATTAACATAGTCATACTTTATCCTAAATTAGTACAAAGTTGTCAAGAAAGTTTTAGGCTGGGCTTCTGTGATATTCACTAAGTGCTACCAAACTGTAGAGCATTTCAAAACTCCTTCTCATAGAAAAAAAAAAAAAAAGTTACATATTTTCACCTGCGGTGATTAATCATCAGCAGCATTAGGGTTTGTTTTTTATTCTGTAAGACACGCATCAGAAAATTATTTGCTTCCTCTATGCGCTTATGTTTTTCAGAACAATGAAACCTTTTCCTGTATATTTCTCCTCTAGGAAGGAATTAAATCCTCTCTTAGCTATCACTTTGGTGCACATACTCCAAAGAGAATTGTCTAAGAATGCAACTTGGGGACAAGCTGTTTCCTAGTGCAGCTGACTAAATTAATCCCAGTTTTGACATGGTAGAAAACAGTGCAAGACAGACTCTCTACACCAACAATAAGCAGTAAAGTGTATGGGTCTGGCTGGAACAGAGTCACCTTTCCGCAGAGCAGATCTCATAGGGCTGTGCTTTGTATTGGTAGTTGGAACATACTGATGACACACCAGTGTTTTGGCTACTGTGAGAGGTCTTGGTACAGCACCAAGGCTTCCTCTTCAACACTCCAGATGTTAACTGTGAATACTACACAGCTGATAGAAACAGGTCCAGAAGATTCCTATCTGGTTGATAACTTCTTAGTACAGGTACTAAAGAAGATGACTAGGAAAGGTGTTCTCTTTTATTTGTTGCTTGTTAATAGTGTTAAAGAGCACAATGAATTGTCTCAAGTACTGTCAAAGAAGGAAGTTTCCATAAGATAAGCCACCATACAGGAATTTAAGCACAGATGGCAAACAGGAAGGTGTTAATACCAGACATAACAGAGGTGAAGGTTTGGAATTGGCACATGGGACAATATTCCACCACGCAGACTGTGAGAAAAACACAGATGGCAACAAGACCTGGTGAGGCAGATCTGGGTAACCTTTCTGGACAAAAATTCTCACCATGGCAAATGTGAGAAAGGATGCAAGTCCTTATACACATTCCAGGCCAAGCAATGGAAATAGCATTTACACCCTGTGGATACCTGGGACTTGGTGGGTATAAAAGTGCCTCTCCACTCTGTCCCCACTGAGAAGACCAGAAGATGGGCTGATGGGATGCTGCAGAAACCTAGGTGGTGGTGATATCTTTTGTTCACACACTCTCTACCTCTTGTGTCCCCTTCTCCTCTCTCCCTCCTTTCCTCCTCCTCTTCCGCCCACTCTGTACTCCACTCCACTCCCCTTCTCCCCACCTGTCCATTTCCTCTTCTCCTCGCTTCCATTCTTCTGTTCCTATTTTTCTTACTACCTCACATTTACTGTTAAATAAAATCTGCACTATTGACCTTGGTCTTGTCTGCACATTAATTCAGATAGAGGCATCTCTTATTAATCCTAGCATTACGTTGGAGTCAGAAGTAGGATCATAACAGGCTAATGGCTGAAGTAGTGATTGATGAGCATACTGGCTACAGCAACAATAAAGCAGTTGGGTTTATAATCTCTGGTGACAGGAGGAAAACTATCAGGAAAACTTCACCTCTGGACATAAAAAGAGCAGATGCTTTTGAAGCTGCTGAGATTCATCAGTGCTGTTCACTTCTGAAATGCTACCTTCTTAGTGCACCAGAGCAGGCAATTCCAAAATGTCGAGCAGACAATTCCAAAATATCAAGCAGGCAAGTCAGAGGGCTGACTTAGTTGAACAGGGATCTTCTGGGTTAAGGTGAAAAAATAAAGTGTATGGCCAGTGAAAGCAAGGTCGGGTGACATAGGAGGAATACAGAGAGGTTACTTGCCACTGCAGGGAGAAAATTCATGTGGCCAAAGCTCAATTAAGTTTGAAGCTGGCCAGAACTATGTGGGATATTTAAAAGAGCTTTTAAAATGCATTGACAGCAAAAGGCAGACCAAAATTAACATCATCCTGTTGCAGCATGAGAATGGTCACCTGAAAAACAAGGACTTTGACAAAGGCATGGATGCTTAATGTTTTATTTGCTTCAGCCTTATACCCATAGGCTATGGGTTTCCCATTGCCCTGAGCTGGAGGAACATGACTGTGAGTATGATTAACTCCCAGGAAACTCCAAACTTGTGTGGGATCTGCTGCTCCAATTGGATCTTTGTAAGTCTCTGGGGCCTGGTAGGATTCATCTGAGAATGCTCAAAGAAATGACTGGTGTCGTGGGGAAACCTCTCTAAGTGATTTTTCAATCTTAGGAATGTGGAGAGGTCCCAGTTTACTGGGAGCTGGCTAATGCATCCCAGTTTTCAAGAAAGGCAAGGATAACCCTGAAAACTACCGTCAGTCTCACTCTGGTGACTGGTAAAACTGGAGAAGACTGCTCTGGGAGTTGTTGAGGAACACTTGAAGGACAACTAATTTGGGAGGAGCTATCAGAGGACAACGTGTTACTCCTTGGTTATGTAACTATAAGCTTGGTCTGATAAATAAGCATATAGGCAAACTAACAGATACCTGCAATACGAAGAAAGCAGAATTCCTTTGGCCCTCACGGTTCCTGCTAGACAGGCAGATCAGTATATTGAGAAATAGGTATTAAATCTGTATAACAAAAAAAGTCAGAAAGGACTGTTACAGGGAAAACTTTGATTGAGTAAATTTATTTATAGCAGTTGCTTAAATACTAGTTTTATGGATGAATCCAGTTTTATTTATGTCAGTCACTCTTGTTCAAAAAATTGGATTATGTTTTTAAATCAGCCTGAGGTGTTAATTTTTGAGATATTGTCTACAAAGAGAAAATAACTAGTAAATTGCCATTCCAGCCACCTGGAGACAAGAGCACACTGTTGCAGTTAAAAATGTGGTGAGAAGAATCTAAGAAGTTGGAGGCTGTGATGCAATATAAATGTTAACACCATTAAATGGATGATAACAATTAATCTATAAGCCTGGAGAGAATGAAAAACCACAGTTGTAACATTTGGCCACCTCCCATGTGAATTTAATTTTTAGAGTGTCTAGGCTGAGATCCTGGTGCCTAAGCAATAAAAATATCAGAAAAGTACATGAGAGATGAAAGGCATCACCTAATATTGCAGTCAGGTTAGCAGCAATAAAGCCTGTGTTTTACATCATGCGATAAGAAGTTATAACAGTATTTTTGTCACTAATTCTGATTTATTCCTATCCTGTTTTTTTCCACACATAACACTAGGATAATAATGACTTTTTTTCTCTCTTGAAGTGGAGAAGAAACTATTACAATCTTTGTTATGATTAGAAAATAAGGTCATATATATGTTAAAAGTGATAGAGAATAATTGTGTGCTTATTTCACACTTGAAAAGAGTGTGCAGTAAATAAGGCAAAGGCCAACACTTGAAGGATGATCTTAAAAATATTAAACAGCTGCCACATACTCAAGACACCATTCATCCAATGTAATGAAGGAGGCAGGGAGGGAGCCTAAGGGAAATACTGTGTGGCTGTGTAATTAAAGAATATGCTAATGAATTCATGCACAGAGGCTGAATTATGCTTTCCTGAGTAACTTACATACTGAGATTTCTTAATTTTTGAAAAATCGACTTTACAAAAAGACTACTTTCTATAAAACCCATCCCACAGTTTTGAATTCAATCCACTCCATAGGTAGTATAAGCTAAAGACAGAAATAATTTTTTAGACAAACTTTTAACCTCTATCATACTATGTTTCACTAGTAGTTTCTGAAAATGAACTACTGCAGCACAGACTAGACCAGGGATCTAATGGTAAACAGGTTGAGGAGAAATCCTAATTCCAGCACAGTGGAAAAGGATCACTTGGACCTTTGCTAGTACAACTCTCAAACACCACCCATTCAAGTGCCAAAATAACATAAAAGTCTTGAGAAACTAAATAGGTTTCTGTTCCATTCTTTTCTTTCTACAGAAGCGACTCTGATTTATAAAATAGTACTGGGTACGAGATAGCTCTTTACTGAAATGAATAGGTCACTTCAAATACCACAAATCTGTAATTATGTACTCAGAATTTAAAATAACAATTATATTTGAGCTTAATTTTCTCAACAGAAATAGAGGTTTTTTTAAATAATGGAAAAGATAATTCTATATCAGAAAGAAATCTAAAATGTCTAAATTTTAAGAGAAGGAGCACACAGCCAATCTCACATTTAAAAGTTGATTTTTTGTGACAGTTATCCAATGAAGAAATGGTCTTGCTTTCAAAATATTGTTATTCAATTAGGTTCATGTATGCTTATGTTAGGTATTAGTCACTCATCTAGTTAAGGCCTGCAGTGGAACAACAATCAGATAAAATCTATTTTGGGGGTTTCTGTATGCTTTTTTATGGTGAAGATCATTCCAATATTTTTATCAAAAGTAAGTACTAAATACTACAAAGATCTGAGGAAAATATGAGCAGTTATCAGATAGGGTCTGCTTAGATTTTGTAGTTATAATTTTGTTATGAGGCAGTATATTACCAATTAAGATATTACACTTTTTAATGGTTCTAAGGAATTAAAGAGCACAGTTGCCTCTCTCAAAACACTGTGAAGGACACAGAAGGAACTTGCCATAAACCACCACAGCGGGAACTTGTGATAAGCAGAAAAGGGAGGAATTTGCAACAGGAAGGTGCTGGTTCTAGGCCTGACGGAGGTACAATCTGGTTGGCACATCCTGGTTAATGCATCTAGGCAAAAATTCCCAATGTGGCAAACTGTGGGAAAGAAATTAACTGCTCATACAGAGAATCACTGAATACTCTGAGTTGAAAGAGGCCACAAGGATCATTGAGTCCAACTCTTAGGTGAACAGCACGTACAGGAATTGAGTTCGCAACACTGCCATTATTAGCACAACGTGAGCTGATCTCAGGATACATATATTGCCCTAAGTTATGGGAATAACATCCCGTGGGTACCTGGAACTTGGACTACATCAAGGTGGTACCCCCAGAAGAACAACTCTTGGAACCCCACCACTGAGAAGCTCAGGGTGAAGAAGGGGCTATGGGATGCTGCTGGATCCATGGGTGGTAACTATCTTCTGTATTTTTGACTTCGGCATACAGTCTCATTAGACCTTTAATTTGGGCAGAGGCATCTCTCATTAATTGGATCATAACAATGGTTTATGGGGAGAAAATAGATACCAAAACTACTTCCAAAATATTTATTGTAACTTTAACTTGTGCTGCTGGGATTTAAATGAATGTGATATTTACTGATTTACATAATGTAGTATATACAGTCTCTTAAGTCATGTGTAAAAAGTTTACTGCAAAAGGACAGAACTTCACTTCATGGACAACTTTTTGAACACAGACTGACTAATAATAAAGTAACTGCTGCCTTTCAATGATAGGCAGTATCTAGTTATTATATTTCTTTCGGAGAGTCCCAATTTTGCCATAAAGGTTGGAAGGCAAGACTGTTCCCATGACCAAGACCAGTCAGAGAGTCACCGCAATTTATAACTTCTCCATGTTTCCATGGAAGTTAAGTAGATTAAGTAGATCACTTTTTTAGAAGGACATGTGAGGTACTTTGGAAATTATGCAGCCTACAAACCTTCTTCAAACTAGTATCTTGCTAGTACAGCAAAATCATGGATCATGCACTTAAAAAAAAGAAAAAACCTAAATGAAAATCGTGTGCCTAATTTTTGAGCTACCACATACAGAAAAATCATTTGGACTTACAGTAAGAATCAGGGGGAAGAAAAAAGTGTGACATAATTATCTCTACATCATTCCTGCAATGTCAAGTTCAGAACATTAACAATTGCGACGGTCATGGAGGCATGACAAAGAAATTAAAAGCAGACAATGACCTCAAAGACAAAGTCAGGAAAAGCATATAAAACAATGAATTCCAACAAACAACGTGTTCCTCTTAAACTTATAAACAAAACTATTCCCCTCATGACCACCCAGAAAGATATTTCAATTCAGATAAGTTAGAGTTCCTTCCATCCCTTGGAATTCCTTTAAGTGCCTTTAATGCTTCTAGGGATTTGAAACACATGTACACAACCAAAATAACAGATTTAAAACCAGCCAGAAAACATCAAGTGCTGAGTATTGCATTTCAGTTACGCTTTATAACATTCTATTATAATGAGTTTTACTAGTGACAGCTGCCTATAATTTCTAGATATAGAAGTTAAATGGGGATTCCTAAGTTCCATTGAATTACATTCACTAATTCAAGAGGCAGAGTGGAAACTGGGCTTGCTATGGGTTTAGAGATTAAGAATATACCATGTATATGCCCATTGTCATATAATGGGAGCCTGAAAATTAACCAAAGAAATTGAAAATGAAAGAATGAGAGAAGGAAAGACATAATATTATTGCAAGTTGGTCCTCAATGTCACTTAGAAATTCTACAAGAATTAATTGCATTCCCCTTTTGATGACAAGAAGAGTGTTTTAATGAAGCTGGCAAAAGAAATAAATGTCCTTTGTTGAAGGGAACCTCTACGGACAGAAAGGAATCAAATTTCAGACTGTGTTCTACAGCTGAAAATTATTTTGCCTTTTTGAAGACTGATAGGCATTAGAGAAAAAGTACAAGTCAGATACATTCTAGCAGATGCTGGTTACTCAAAAGCAGGTTCAGCAAGTCTAGGTGACAAAAATATATTCCTAAACATTTATTTAATTTCATAAATGCAAGTGTTAAATGCAAACTCATGATGGCAGTATTGAGCAGGCCAAACTTTCTCTTGAAAGGTTTGACTAACATAAATGACAATGGAATCTCCAACAAGATTTGGTACCCCTTAGCAAGAAAAATAAGTGTTCATTTCACCAATAATCAGCTCACTTCTACTACTGAAGTGAGTGCAAGTGATGCTTTAAAGTGGGAAAGTAGTAAAAATGAAATAACACTAGAAATCATGAAACATTAGAAGTCTAAAGAGTGACATTTATTCTTGGATCCCTTCAGAAGAGATCTAATGGGATGTTACCCACACTTTATTTCACTACAATACCCAGTAAATTTCAGTTCTGCAAGATAGGTGGACATAGAACACTTCTCTGCATAAAATGCTTTGTGATCTGCCTTTTACTGGTAATTCACCTTGTCACTTACATTTTCCATTCCATATCCCCATTATGATTTTGAGGGGTTGTGCTTTACTGTGGGGTGCCACCCCTTGCTTCTCAATAGACAGTTCTATGAAACTGCTCAAGATCTAAATTTGATTGTTCACACCAACTCCATTACTTTAGGAGGACTTTCCTTTAAACTGACCCTCACTTTCTGCCAATCATTTTAATGAAATTACAGCAATTTTTAATTAGTTCTTAAGTCAAATATTCATTATTTCTCTAAAACTTAATATCTGCCACTAAATAGTTCATATTACAGAAAAAATCTGAAGACAAGTTGCCATAACAAGCTGAAAAGGAGCTAAGAAAAACCCAGCAAAACAGCTACCTTGTTTTATCCTTTACTCAAGTGACTGAGGCTCTCACCCCATACAGAAACTGTGTGTATTCATGCATTTCACTGAACAAAAGAAACCTGGATACAAAGTGAATTTATACTGGAAATACGCTAAGCAATCTGCTCATTAAAAGAGGTTTCTGTGGCAACAAAACCTATCATTATTGAACCACATTCATTTCTTAAGTACATCAAGTACACTACTGGTTGTTCAGTAATGGTGGAAGAGGGACAGGAGTAGTGTGAAATTGCAGCTGCACCTGGCCCAGATCACCCCATACTGCTACAATTCAACTTCATTATCAGCTTGGGTCAAAACACAGCACCAAAATCTTCATAATCCTCCTTACCTCCCCACAATAAATCAGTCCAGGGTTCAACCACACCCTAGAATTATGCCAATTTATAAAAGGAGCATTTAAGTCTGACAAGAATGTTACTTGAAATGGTCAAGAAAAATACATTAATAGAACTACTGTGTCAGCAAACAACAAGAAATCTTTCCTATTTACAATAAATGTGGCTTTACAGAAGTAACATAACTAATAGAAAATGTGGGAAAATGAAAGTTTTTGTAAACAGATGCACATCACAGATGACAATAAGTACATCCTTTAGCACAGAAATAGTAGATTTAAATATGTTCATTTTGACTGCATTAAAGATTGAAAACTAAAGATAGAATGCTGCCTTTATGACAAAATCATCCACTGGCATAAAGCAAACCAGATTTCAATTGATACAAAAGTATCTTAGGTAACATTAAGTTGTGTCTCTCCAAATGAGGAATAGCCTAATTGGGCAAACCCCAAATTTTTACGTTTCTTTTTCTTTTTAAATTACTATCTAAGTCAGGGCTAGGAAATGTGTCTTAGCAGGAATGGCTGAGGGAGCTGGGTTTGTTTAATTTCAAGGAGAGGACGCTCAGAGGGGACCTCATTGCTCTCTACAAGCACTTGACAGGAGGGTGTAGCGAGGTGGGGGTCGGTCTCTTCGGCCATGTAGTGACAGGACCAGAGGAACTGGTCTAAAGGTGAGACAGGGGAGATTCATATTAGATACTAGAATAAAAAATTTCACTGTTAGGGTTGTCAGGCATTGGAATAGGTTGCCCAGGGAGGTGGTGGAGGTGTTTAAGAGGCCTCTGGATCTGGCACTAGATGGTCTGGTTTGGTGGGTTAGGGTTTGCAGTGGAAGTGCTGAATGAACAATTGGATTGAATGATGTTGAATGTCTCTTCCAACCTTGATGATTCTATTTTAAGAAAATGCTGTCCTGGCATGGAATGTAATAACTTGTTACTTGTTACTACTTAGAAAACAGAGAGAACACAGCTCTTAAAAATTTGAGAACACACCACAAATGTAATGATTTTAATGATGGTTCACATGTCTAGTCAGATATCCTAAATATAGCCATTCTTAGAATATTGCAAAATACACTTAAAAGAACTAAATAAACTATAGAAATTATGGGGAAAACATTTCTAGGACCAGTCAGCTGAGTAATAAGGTCATGTCAAAGCAAATTAATTTTATAATCCTTAATAACTGATTGAAGAGATCAAAACTAGCAAACTTCCAATCACTACTCTACATCTTTATATGATTATTTCTAACCCATAGCCACATTTTGGATAGATAAACAGAAAAAAAACCCATGATACTTGTAGAAAAATCCACAAAAAAACCCCCAGTTTTAAATCCTCCTTAAAAATAGGGTGGAAGTGGGGAGGAAAATAAAACAGTTTGAGAAAGTCATGGACAATCTTCTTTCAACTCCCTGCTGGATTATATGAGCATATCACCAATAAGTGTGGGACCTAAAATTGTTGAAAGTGAATAAAATTTGACCCACCATCTGTTTTTTCTTAAAAACAGACAATTAATGATTTAATTGACTTGGCACACTACATATTACAGTACATATGTCACACTAGATAAAGTGATTTGGTTTCTACAGAGTGGTGGAAAAGGTGCCTTGAAGCTTTTGGATTATTCTTATTTTTTGGTGCTAATATTTTAGAGCCACTTTTTTACTTTGAGAAAAAATTATGCCCAGGGCTTAAATTCTGTCATATGCAGCTTTTAGTCTTTTTAAATGCAATGCTAAAGTGAGCAAAGAATGCACCATACCGCTATGCCAAATGTTATTTATTACACTGTGTCTGTGCTTTCATTTTATGAAGCCTGTGGCTGGACTGTCAGATTACAGGTGTCCTTTAGGATGAAATAAAAAGTTAGCAGTTGTAGTCGTCATGCTAACTGAATACATAGTATCTTCCTACTGTCCAAGTATAAGACATTTTCCCAGGCACATTTCCAAGTACACTAACACAATATACATTTTCAATTATTTTATTGAAAATAAAATAAGGATTATTTTCAGTTTAATTAATCTATTTCTTACTATGCATTTAAGTGGTTAAGCACATGGAGAAAAATAACCAATTTGAGGAGAAAATAATATTAGCACAGTAAACTTGAATAAACAAATGGCAACACAGTATCTTTAGATAGCCATAGCGCTCAATGGTTTCTATCCTCAGATATAAGAGTATTTTTTTACTTAAACATGATCTACAAATGTTATGTAGAAAGCAACCAGAACACTTATGCTCTAGGGGGTTTTTCATACTTCTTACAGTTATGCTTGTTATAAGATTTATTATTGCAGCTATGTGCATAACCTACAGCTATTATATTTATATCTGCTCTGATAAATTGGAAGATAGAAGTCTAAAAAATGCATGGGTGCATGTAATAAACAATAAATTGGTGACAGCCGCTAGGTCTTACCAATAAGAAAGTTACTGTATTCAACAGCACACTCCATTTTTGTCACTCACAATTACAGCCATCACATGTTTACCCCCTCAATTTAGCAAAAATTTTGATCTGAAAGCTCCTTTTATTTTTTCCTTTCTTCATTACTACTGACAATGTTACTATAAAAAAAACCTTTGCATTTTTATATAATTCACTATTTTTCAGATAGTCAAGCACAATATCTTTCCCCTTTTGAAACTCCTAGTTCTTAATGCAACTACTTCCTCTATGCACCTATATGTATTTACTGTAAATCTGGTCTACAAAAAATGTAATTGCTTTAAATATAGTGACCTCTACCACTTTTCTGGCTTTTTCCTTATCCCTAACTCATCATATGTAAGATTTTGATTACTTTTTTTATTCCCTTCAGACTGAAGATAGAATGGATTTAACATGATTGTTCTCCACAGAACTAATTCTGACACTTATATATTTCACTGTTTTTAATATATAGTTATTATATATGGAAAAAAAAATTATATGTGATCTATTTGCTAGCATCATATAGGCAATAGCCTGGAGAGAACTCTGGATTCTGGAGGCCAAGTCTAGAAAACAATTAAAGTTTCTTTTTAGGAAAGTTACATAGTGTGGTTCCTACCCCATTAGCATTAAATGGCCACAAGCATTGCAATGACCTGCCATGGCAGGGTTCAGTGCTTGGCTGGGTTTGCCTTGGCCAGAGCTGCTTTTAACCAGTTTGAGCCAAAACAGCAGTTGTTTGGTGATGGTGTGACCTATTACTTATCCTGTCTGAGCTTTTGTGCCACTCATGTGCAGTGAAGCTCTGACTAAAGCACTGCATAATATTCAACAGCCCTTGGTGGTTGTAGATATGGGGGTGCAAGGCAGGGAGTGCATTCTGCAAATTCCAAACAGTAAATGGGAATCAGAAAAAACAAAACAAAACAAAACAAAATATCCAATCACAAAAAATGCTGGCTGTTTGAAGAAGTATGCAAGGATAACTGCCTAAGAAGACCCAAAGGAGATGGGAATCCCACTAGGATCATCATACTCCTCCAAGCATTGAACTTGGGATATTGATAAATAGTAGTACACTCCTCCCTACTGCCCTCTGCAAGTGGAAGGTGAATGTTAATGTTAGGACACAAAAAAACACTGTAAAGGCCAACTTAACTCCAGGGAAAAGGAGAAGATACTAGGAATGTTATGTGCCATCTTATCTGTATTGTTAATAAGGTTCCCATGTGTTAATTAGACAATCTGAATGCTAGACTTAAAATCTGAATTAGACAAAGAATAAATCCTTAGTTCTTTTTGAGTTCCTTTTTGCTTGTGCTTAGACTGAATGTATCACTCCACTGAAGTGTGAGTTGCTCTGGTATCCCTTCCTGTGGCTGTCTGGATGACACAGCTCTCATCACCTTAGTTTCTTCAGATCACCTCTCTGAAATCTTCAAAGAAGAAGAATTTTTTGAACTTGACGATGATTTTAGAGACAAGATGGTCAAAATTTTACCAAGCAAAAATTATAGAAGTTCCTTTTTTAAATGTGGAATATCAGTTTGTTTCCCTGACTATTTCCAAGAGTTCAGTTGAGTTTTAAATAACATCATCAACAGATCTTCTAATTTCCATTATTATTAAATGCCTACTAAAAATCACCTTCTAAGACTGACTTGTGAACTAATTTTTTTCATGTCATCTAATTAATTTCATCAGGTTAACTTCTGTATTTGTTCAGTAATTTATGTTAATACTCAGAGAAAGTTGTCATAATATCTTTTTAATTACCATTTAATTAAAATATTGGTCATGACACCTATTTAGTAAAGTTCATTTTCTTCTCAAATTGGTCTCTGTAACAATCCAAACAGTTCAAAAGAAAAGTTTGAAGAGACTAACAAAAGCAATAATCAAGATTTATTAGCTTAGAGGAACATGCTCATATCTCTACATTTTCCAAAGTAATTTAAAATGCAGATTTCATTGATATTATACCCTGTGGTTTTATATGTTTTTTCCATATGTGTTAATCATTTAAAAAAAAAAAAAACCAAAAAAAAACAAAAGCAAATCCCCTACCATATACAGATCAAGTAAAAAGGAAAAAAGAAATCCTTTTAATCTGCAGAAATTAAAACAAAGACCTTAAATGCCTTTCTGCATCACTGAAGTTTCTTGAAACAATTTCAAATTTCCAAGACATGATAATTTCAAGTGATTCTCTCCTAAGCCCCAGTTACAAGTAGATCAAAACAGTGTCCCAAGACTCAGTAGTCAGCTGTGGTCTTCTTTCATTAGCTGTCTCCATCACCTGTCAATCAGCATTAATAAAGTTTATACCACACAATTACAACTTCATCCAGTTTTACTTTCATTATGTAGTTGTACTTTCATGTAGGCAAAATATTCGAAATTGCACATACACATAATTCTTCTAGATTATTCAACTGCAAAAACATGTCTGTGTGTGCATTTTAATTTTTTTTTTCTTTTTACATTGAAAGTTGTTCCCACTTGACGGAGTCTAACTTTTTTTTCCTTTAAAGGAAAAAATACAGAAATCTGGTTGCTACAAACGATAAAGGAACAGGCATTTTCCTGGTAGTTTTCAATGTGACAAAACTACACCACAGAAAACAATCTCCAAGGGATACTGGATTGATATAAAATGTTTTTATTGTTAGTCTTAAGGCAAGTAGCTTAGAACAAGAAGAAAACTTAAAATAATTTATAGAGGAAAGACATAAAAAAATAGCACAAGTTTATATTTCAAAATCCTCATTTTTTCCTGCTTAAAAAACCAAAAAATATTTGTTTCCCAGATTATTTCCAGAATTACATATAATTAGTATATAAATGTTGACAATGCTATTACAACTTGAGGTGTTCTGTGATACCTAAAGTTAAAAACAGAGTAGTAGAAGGAAGTTATCATGGACAGCATAGGGAAAAAGTTTTTTACCTTCTCATTACTTTTTTTCCCACTCAATAAAGAAAGAAATATGTCTCTTGAATTTTATTTTATTTTTCATAGCAGAATCATAGATTTATTCTGGTTGGAGAGGACGTCTGCAGATGATCTATTCCAACCCACCTGCTCAACAAGGTCACTTAAAGCAGTTTGTACAGGACCATGTCTGGTCAAGTTTTGAATGATCTCCAAGCATGGGTACGCTGCAACCTCCCTGGACAACCTGTCCCAGTTCTTATCCATCCTCACAATATGAGTGTTTTCTTACATCCAGATGGAATTTAGTATATTTTAATGTGTGCCAATTGCTTCTTCTGTGCAATAGAACAGTGTGACTCCATCTTCTTCATTCCTATCAGGTACTTATGTACATAAGATGCTCCTATGCATTCTGCTGCCTTGTCTGAACAGTTCCAGTGATCTCACTCCCTTCTCATATGAAAGCTGATCCAGCACTTCCCTCATCTTTATGACCCTGTGACTTTCTACACTAAGTAAATACATTTCTTGTACTGGGTAGCTTAGAGCAAGTAACAGAAAGTTACAGATTTCCTTCCTATTGTAGATGTAAAAGTTCAAAACTGAGATAATATTAGGCAAGTTTTGGATGGCCAGAGAAGGATTCGACTGGTTTTGTATACACAAGAAAATAGAGATATATTATTCATATGGGTATATGTCATTAATTGTTTTCATCAGAGGATGTGAAATTATTAATATTATTGTTATTATTGTTATTATTATTATTATTTATAGTTCACTCATTTGTTCTCTATTTCTCACAAGTGGCCTGTTTATTTAAAGCATGTGTTATAATTAACATGAAAAAATACTTTTAAAAATTATTCTGGCTAGTAATATCAAATTCAGACATTATCATGATCTCAGTCTAATAATGTCAGTTTGGGAATCTGTACATGCAGAAACTTCCACTTAAACTTAGAGATTCTAGAAAATAAAATTAATTCTGAATATCTACTGTATTTTTAGAGTGAATAGGACCAAAGACTGCATCACAAGCACTATATTCCACAGCATGTCGTCTGGAAAACAATTACATTTGCCTAGTCATATCACCTTGGAGCTTCCTAGGGTTACTTTGCCACCCACTTTCTCAGGTGTTCAATCAGACTTCATGAATATTCCTGAAGCTACAAGGAACTTTAGATCCGTTGCTCTCATCTTGTGTTACTTCAGCTTAGCAGTTCACTTTTTACATGATTTGCAAGGGTATTAATATACAAAATATTTCAGCCTAGAGGAAGGAGAGAAAAACAAAAAAGAAAATAAAAGAAAAGGAGGGGAGAATGAGATGGAAAGAGAGAGGGAGAAGGACTGGGAGAGAAGGGAGAGTAAATGAGAGTAGAGAGTGGCCCTGGCCAATAGATCTTTTTGCATAAATGAAATGACTTTACAATCTCTTGAGAATCCATTAATTGCAAATGAGAAAATATATGTTCAGATATTAAAACACAGAAATGTAATAACAATAATAATGACAACCAAAACAACATATGAATTTTGAGCTACTGCTTAGAGAAAATAAAGACTCAGTGTTTAGACACCTTAGCACCACCTTAGAGCCCTGTCTAGTCAGTACAGTATTTTGTTTTCCAATAACATTGAATCTTCCAGCATTTTGAACATGCTCCTAGTGATTAAATAAAAAATAACATAAGCTAAAACTATAGGCAAAAATAGATGCCACCCTCTTTTTTTTATTAAAAAAAAATTTAAAGCCTAGATTTAGAATTCAAGGATAAAGGCGATTGTCTATTTTTTGATGTGACAAGAGAGAAACAAAAACATCCTCTTGAGATTACAGATTGGATTTTTGTCTTAGTTTTAATGAATGCAAATCCACACTATACATCTCACATTAATAACAGATTTGCACCATGGGGATCAACAATGTGTTATTCTAGCGTTTTTCATATGTCATTAAACACTTTATGCATGGAAATACACCACAGAGGACAGAAAAAAAGGGAAAATAAAAAAAGCAGTATTATGGATTTTTAATTGAAAAATGTAAAATTTATTTCTATTCCATTTCTTACTTTTAATACAATGATGTAACAGGACATTCAATAGATATTTCAGATAACCAGCATGAATTATCAGCATAAATAAGCTTTTATTTTAAAGTTAAAACTCTCTTTGTATAGTCTTTTGCATAATTTTTAATTTAAAAAAATTAAAAAAACTTTAAAAGCAAAAAAAAAGCACATCAAACAGAAATTCACATAATGTTCTCTGTGGCAAAGAAACTAGCTTTTAGTAAACTGTTGCTTCAGCATCAGCAAAATATGATGCCATTTCAATCATAACAAAAGGTTGTCAATTAATGTGAAAGTATAGGTTCATCAGGTCATAAAAATAATCAATGAATTTAATGCAAAGTAATTTAATGATTAGTGCACTATCTACACACCATCTTTGGAAGTAAGCATCATCATATAGGAAGCTGGAGTAATAGTTTTGCCTTTTAGTTTCCTCACAGAGTCTCATGGTGCTGTTTTGGATTTGTGATGAAAATGGCATTGGTAAGATCCTGATGTTTTACCTATTGCTGATCAGTGTTTGCAAATGCATTTTGATCGCACTTGCAAGTTTTACCTTGATTGTTGATTACGGCCATTGCTGTTCCTCACCACCCTACCAGTGAGGAGGCTGGGGTAGCACAAGCAGGAGAGGACACAGCTGAGACAGCTGATCCCAGCTGACCAAGGGATAGCCCATGGCATTTGATGTCATGTTCAGCAATAAGAGCTGGGAGAAGGAAGGACACAGGGACTTTCAGAGCTACAGAGTTTGCATTCCCAAGTAATCATTATGCATAATGTTGCCCTGGTTTTCTGGAAGTAGTTAAATATCTGCCTGACAATGAGGAATGGAAAATGACTGCCTTGCTTTGTTTTGCTTCCATGTGCAGCTTTTGATTTACCTATTAAACTCTATCTCAGTCCATGAGTTATCAAACTTTTTCCCTTTTGATTCTCTCCCCCATCCTGCTGCAAGGAGTGTGAGCTCGTGGCCATGCGAGATTTAGCTGCCTGCTGGGGTTAACCACAACAGTCAGGCAAATTTAAAGCATTGTAGCTTATAGGCATTTTCTCTGGAAATACGTTAGAGAAAATGCCAACCAACAGCAAACTGAAATAAAAAGTCAGCAATAATTGCAAGATACAGCCTGTTCTAATACAATATAAGTAATTAAAAGAAGTTTCTCAGAACATGAAAGTGCATGATGGAAAGGCCCACTGATGTAGTTGTTTTCTAGCATAATAGCACTCACAGAAATTAATTATTGACTTAGAGGAAAAAGAAGGGAAAACACTAATATTCTCCAGGCATATGCTTGGCAATATGGAAAACTCAGAAGTCTAAGTTAGAGAAGTGCAACATATCAATTAAATTATTATTCCTTTGAGTGTTTCATCTGGAAACATTTTGAAAAACCTCGTATATATACACACACTTTAAATGTAGATTCTGACTGTATTTTAAATATAGTGTGACCTGCTTGCAGCTACCCAACATACTGAAATATACAAAACAAAACAACAAGCTTTACTCTTCATCCAACCAAGTAAGATACATTTTTAGCCCTCTGTTTCATGCAATGCCAACAGATGAAGGAATTGAGAAATGAGTATGCCATGAAGTTACTTCAGTAGACAAAGAGAAGGAAATCTTACTTCTGTCACCCTTTCACGGGCTAATGTAGCAGGAAATGCATCTTAGTGTTTTGAAAGCAGACAGCTCCAGAGATTGCCACACACAGACCTTCACCACTGCAAGAAAATTGATGCAGTGCAGCCAGGAGGGGGGCCTCCATCAACTCAAATTCAAGTGTAGTAAAGGAGACGAATCATGGCAAATTCTCAGTGTTGTGAAATGTGTGAAGAAAATAAACAGGTCTGAATTCAGGAATCACAGCCAGTTGGTGGAGAACACAAAAATTATGTACTGTAAATAATGAGGTAGATTCACTCAGAGACAAGAAAGATATTAAGTATGGGCACAGAACTCTATATTCCTACCACTTTTTAGAGCTCTTCAGGTCAAGATATCCTAACTACTATTCTATCATGTTGGGCTTTTGAATTCTACTCTTTGCCTGGGAGAATCTGACAAAAGCATGAATCTCTTCATTATTTGTGTATATGTTTTTGCTTTCAGTTAAAAAGTTCAGAGATAAAGTTCAAAATGCTTTTAAGAAAATTTTAACTTAAACAAGTTTTTTTGAGTATATTTTTTACCCTGAAATCAAAGATAAATAGCTATTCTCTTGTAGCATACACACTTTATGCATAAGACAACAAAATTGACTGCAGTTAAATACACACTGAAATACTGCAGAGGACAAATCAGAGTAACAGCCATTTAGCCCAGTGGCCTGGTTTGAGGGGTAGCTAATACTTAGGGACACAGCAAAAGATGACCTTTCCACATGTAATGTATTCATACTGCCCAGCAGATTAAGGTCAGAGCAGTGAAAGTCTTTCTGCTTCTTTATGGGTAACACTATCACAAAAGGTTGGATTGCTAAATGCTTTTAATTAAATATTAAAAAGCAGAAAGAATGACCTACAATTTTATTGAACAAAATTAAAAAGTCGTGGGAGTCACCTTCAAATAAAAACTCATCTGACCAATTCTCCACTGACAAGAGGGGTGTTGTAGAAAAGGATCATAAGACATATGCCACCTTCCTTTTGACCAAACAAAACAATTAAGTAGAATTATGAATATTAAATTGACTTGTTGATGACAAATAACCCCATTTTTAAATCAACTTGGAGAATATAATATTAAACAGCACTAACATGTGGAGAATCAGAATAGTTAGGGTAGGAAGAGACCTCTAAAGTTGGCCTAGCCCAACCTAAGATCATCTAGTCCAACAGTCAAATCAGATTCAAAACTCAATAATCCAAAAAAAAGCAATAATTACCAGTAAATAAATATTTTGGAAAATAGAAATGGAGAAAAAGCATTCAATTTCATTTTCTAAGAACTTGCTTTTAGACTGAAGACCTGTTTTCACCAATTTAGGAAAGGTAACAGAAAAGTGAAAGTTTCTTAATAGCAAAAATATACACCTTCCAGAAATTATTTTAAAAGACACCCAAATAACCCTACAACCAAAGACATTCTGATGCAACTGCTTTTAGAGACACAGTATATTATTAGTTTTAAATGACCTGAGGCCAATATATTTGCTTTGAAAAATTACAATTACAAGAAATACAAGTAAAAATTTATTGAAAAGCTAAATTTCTATGGCTGCATACAATGCTATAACTTTTTAATCCTCTATTGAATGAAATTTTTAAGACCTTTATAATGTAACCTGCACAGCCTTTTAAGTACTCAGAAATACCATTTAAGGTGTTATAAAAGATCAGATCTGATGCAACACCAGGGCAACATTATGCATAATGATTACTTGGGAATGCAAACTCTGTAGCTCTGAAAGTCCCTGTGTCCTTCCTTCTCCCAGCTCTTATTGCTGAACATGACATCAAATGCCATGGGCTATCCCTTGGTCAGCTGGGATCAGCTGTCCCAGCTGTGTCCTCTCCTGCTTGTGCTACCCCAGCCTCCTCACTGGTAGGGTGGTGAGGAACAGCAATGGCCGTAATCAACAATCAAGGTAAAACTTGCAAGTGCGATCAAAATGCATTTGCAAACACTGATCAGCAATAGGTAAAACATCAATATCTTATCAATGCCATTTTCATCACAAATCCAAAACAGCACCATGATACTCTGTGAGGAAACTAAAAGGCAAAACTATTACTCCAGCTTCCTATATGATGATGCTTACTTCCAAAGATGGTGTGTAGATAGTGCACTAATCATTAAATTACTTTGCATTAAATTCATTGATTATTTTTATGACCTGATGAACCTATACTTTCACATTAATTGACAACCTTTTGTTATGATTGAAATGGCATCATATTTTGCTGATGCTGAAGCAACAGTTTACTAAAAGCTAGTTTCTTTGCCACAGAGAACATTATGTGAATTTCTGTTTGATGTGCTTTTTTTTTTTGCTTTTAAATACATGTGACTCAAAGTGCAGGTCAAAAAGTTTAAGAAATTTCCAATTTCTTAAGGTGATTTTAGTACTGTAGGACAGAGATGCAAATTTCTCTTTTCAGAAAGCATTCCAGAGGACATCTGAAAAGCATAGAGATATAAACCTGAGATGTAACTAGACTGTAGAAATTATAACTAAACTTAAATTCAGCTGACGCTTGGATAAAAATGACATCCACAAAGCAGCATGGCTTTTTTAAAGCTAAGTCCTGCCTTATAAGTTTCCCAATGATTTCCAGCAAGATTAGCTGGCATAAAGATGAGAGAAATCCAGTTTAGGTATACTATTTGCAGTTCTAAAAGGGCATTAAAGGAAACACAAATGGAAGGTTCTTACAGAGATTAGGAACTCTTTCATAAAATTACAGGCTTTTTCTGCATGTTTCCTTAAAATATAGGTAGTTGATGATAAAACTAAATGGTCAGTTCTGCCACAGGAGAGAAGTCACTAATTGACTTCTTCAGTATCTTACCTGTTTCACAGAATGACAGAATGGGTATGGTTGTAAGGGACCACAGTGGGAAATCTGGTCCAACCTCCCTGCTCAATTAGGGTCATTCCAGACTACATTGCCCAGCATTGTGTCCAGATGGCTCTTGAATATCTCCAGTGAAGGAGACTCCACAAGCTCTCTGGGCAATCTGTTCCAGTGCACGGTCACTGCAGAGCAAAGACATTCTTCCTCATGTTCAGGTGGAACTTCCTGTGCATTAGTTCCTGCCCATTGCCTTTTGTCCTATTGATTGGCACCACCAAGAGTCTGGCTCCACCATCTGACACCCTCCCTTCAGGTACTGATAGAAATTGATGAGATTCCCCCTCCAACATCTCTTCTGAAGATTGAACAAGGTCTGTTCCCTCAGCCTGTCCTCTAAGGAAGATGCTCCAGTCCCTTAATCATCTTTTTTGCCCTTCACTGGACCAGCTTCAAGAGTTCCATGTCTCTTTTTCATTGAGGACCCCAGAAGTGGACACAGAACTCCAGATGTGCCTCATTAGGGCTGAGTAGAGGGGCAGGATCACCTCCGCTGACCTGGTGGCAGTACTCTTCCTAAAGAACCTCAGGATTCCTTCATGGCCACATGGGCACACTGCTGGGCTTGTGGACAGTTTTTTTTCCACCAGGACCCCCAGGTCCTTCACCACAGAGCTGCTTCCCAGCATGTCAGCCTGTACTGGTCCACAGCGTTATTCTTCCCCAGGTGAAGGACTTTGCACCTGCCTTTGTTGAATTTCAAACAGTTCTTCTCTGCCCATTTCTCCAGCCTCTCAAGGTCCTTCTGAAGGGCTCACAGCCCCCTGGGGTGTTGGCCACTCCTCCCAGCTTTGTGTCATCAGTAAACTTGCCAGGGAGGCATCTGCCCCTTCATCCAGGTCATTGATTAATAAGTTAAACAATACTGGGCCCAATATGGAACTTTGGAGGATATCATTACTGAAAAACCTTCAACTAGACCCTGTGTCACTGATTTTGACCCTCTGAAATCTGCCATTCAACTAGCTCTCAATCCACCTCACTGCCCACTCATCCAGTCAACACTCCCTGGTTTTGTGAGACAGTGTCAAAAGCCTTGCTGAGGTCAAGGTAGACAGTATCCACTGCTCTCCCCTCATTGATCCAGGTAGTTGTTTCATTTTAGAAGGCAATCTGCTTGGTCAAGCCTGGTTTGCCTTTTGTGAATCCATGCTAAATACTTGTAATCTAAAACTTCTTGTCAACCATATGGATACAGATGGCCTCCATAATGAGGTGCTCCATCACCTTTCCAGGGATTGAAGTGAGGCTGACTGGGCAAGAGTTCCCACGTCCTCCTTCTTGTCCTTTTTGAAGACCAGGGTGAAATTTGCTTTTTTCCAGTCCCCAGACATATCTCCTCATCACCATGACCTTGCAAAGTTGACTATGAGTGACCTTGCTATGGTGTCGAGAAGGTCTCTCAGCACTCATGGATGCATCCTGTCAGAGGCCATGGATTTGTGGATTTCAAGTTTGCTAAGCTGTTGTCTAAGCCAATCTTCCTTCACCAAGAAGTTTTCCTTGCAAGACTCCTTTACCCTGGTCTGTGGCAGAGAAGCCTGAGGGCTGATCATGTCAGTGAAGATTGATGCAAAGAAGGCATTTGATAACTCTGCTTTCTCTGTGTCCTCTGTTACCAGGGTCCCCTGTCTGTTCACTAATGGGCCCACACTTTTAGTTTTTCTTCTGTTATTGTGTTTTAAGAAGCCCTTCTTGTTATTCTGGACATCCTTGGCCATATTTAATTCCAGGTGGGCCTTGGCCTTCCTGGTCTCATTTCTACTTACAATCACAATGCTCCTATATTCATTCCAAGTGTCTTCTTCCATCCCTGCTTTCGTGTCCTGTGCATTTCCTGCTTATGCATGAGTAATGACAGGAGTTCCTTATTTATCCACATACATCTCTTGTCACCTCTGTCCAATTTCTTACTAGTTAGAATGCATCATTCTTGTGCAGGGTTGGAAGTGATCCTTGGATATCAACCCTCTTGGACCCCATTTCCCTATGGGGTCTTTTTTCATGGGATTCTTCTAAGAACATCCCTGAAAAGTCTGGAGTCATGTCTTCTGAAGTTAGTGTCTGTAATTTTACTTGCTGTCCTGCTTACTCTTCATCCAATATTGAACTTCACAATCTTATGGTCACCACAGCCAAGGCTGCCCCCAACTTTTGTATCTCCAAAAAGGCCTTCCCAGTTAGTATGAGGTCAAGCAGTACACCATTCCTTGTGGGGTCCTCCAGTATCCATGTCAGAAAGCTGCCATCAATACTTTCCAGGATTTTCCTGGACTGTTTGTGCTTTGCCATGACACTTGTCCAGCAGATGTCAGGGTGGTTAAAGTTATTGTCTGACAATATATTAGTAGATGTAAAACAAGGTAAGCAGTGAAATGATAAATCTTGCTGATGATAGCTTACACAAAACAGTAGTGAGGACAATTAGGTGTGAAGAAATAAAGGAAGGTCCTGAAAAACCTAGTAAGCAGTAAAATGAAAGATTAAATACACTGTATTCTCTAGGAACAAAATGAAAAGACATTCAATGAAGCTAGCAGAACTGCAGTGAACAAAAGGAAATACGTCTTCACTGAAATGTCCTTGACATAAAATATTGTGAATACTGAAAGTGTATGTGGGCATGAGAGGAAAAACAGATGAAATCACAGATGAGAAAACCTGTCAAGTTTTACTTACACTAAATACACTGGATTTGGGAAGTCTCTATGCCCCAAACTGTTAGAGACTAAGAAAACTTTTTGTAGAATTGTCACTATATAATTGCTTGCTCTCTTTTCCTTATGTTGTACCCAGTTAAATGAATCTTTATTATGCCTCTCTACAACCGTCTTCATATTCTTATAATCTAGGAATTGTAAACAGGAATTTTTATGTTGAATGCATTGTTCGAAAATTAGATAAAAACATTATTAACATATTGGGATAATGCTGACTGAGTAGGATCAGAAAAAGTCAGTAGTGAGTTGTGGTTAACAAAGGAGAAAGAACACAAGAGTAAAACACAAAACCAATTACCAACTTGGCATTAAGTTAACAAGGAAAAGTGCCCCAAGTTTCTGAAATGGATGCACTTTTGCTCCATATGTTCAAGAGATATCCAAAATAGAAAAGATCTTGAATTATAAAACTTGCAATAACTGTCAGCAGACATGGAATCAGTACAGAGAAATTTGTCCTGTATTAGTAAACTGTTGGTTAGCAGTGTTGCACAAAAAGAAGTCTTTAATTCCTTTAAAATACAAAGCAGTATTTGCATGTAAGAATTGAACTAATTGTGAAACTTACATGGATTAAAATAATTTGTATGGATTTTCACCATTAGGGTGAATCTCTGCATGTCATTCTGCAAAATGAAGTTAGGATACACAAGGAATAGAATTGGGGGTAGAATCCAATTAAATAAGTAATTTATATGATCCTGTCTAGTTAATGCACTACAAAATACACAAAGAGAACAAGAACATGATGAGAGACACAGAGAAGAATGGGTAGAAAGGCAATAGAAATCACCAGAACAGTGAAAATACCACAAGAGAACATATACTGAAATTTATAAAACTGAACAGTTCAGAAAGGAGAAATTTGTCATAGATTTAATTCCTGATTTTGATGAGCAGAAAGCAGAAAAGCTTCACTTCTCCCACTCTCAGAAAAGGGGAATTATACAGTATTTAACTAAAGAAACACATCCACTGTCTTGTGAAACCCAAAACTACACATTGAAACTGTTCACAATCTCACTGATATTTTGTTGGGTTTTTTAATTTGCCAATAATAAGAACAGTAAGAATCAAAGCTATATTTTTCTTGGTAGAATGAACATGAAGGCACATGTTTCATAAATAAGCTACTTTCACAGTTTGTCAAAAGGAGACCTTCCAGAAGTCTGTGTTATGGTAAATATATCTTATTTCACACATTTGAAATTCATGTTTCTGGACATAGTTAAGGGACTAACAATGGATTAAACTATCTACCTAATTCAGGTAATTCAGTATTCTGTCCAATAGAAAAGCAATGGCTCTTGGGCAGTTAGTCATGGAAAAAATATCTCTGCACCATCTGTGACAAAAACCCTCAGATGTGTCTGAAACTCGGTGCTTACTGCTAGGAAAATAGGATGAAATGCTGATCATGAACTCCAGAAGGTTACCCCAGGGTGTACTAGTATCCCAAGCACTCAGGAACACAAGACACAGTGCTTGAAGCAAGATGAACATCATGCTTTAAGCAAAAAGAAATCTTCTGAAACTCTGGGTGTCAGAGTGTAAATCCCATATCCTAAAATTAGATCATCGATGTGGAAAATTGAATAAGCAAGTCTACTTTGCTTCAAATTCACTTTTTACCTATACTGATATCAATCTTGGCAACTTAAATAATCCTCTTCAACAACCTATGGTTCCACTTTAGTCAGTGTAACCTTCAACTTTATTTTCTTATGCAATTAGATTGGAATATATCTGATGTATTAATAAAGAGATTTTGTACTAATAGGAGGTATAACTGTCAAGAGAACCTACCGATTTAAGACATTTCACAGAAAATGTCTTAAAGAGAAAAATAAAACAGATACACCAGAAGAGAAAAAATTCTGTCAGATTTGGCTGCAGCACAGAAACTGAGGGTGTGATACCTAACAGAACTAGACTGCCCTGAGGTTAGTTTTCTCTGTTTCAGAAGACTCAAATCTGACCTAAACACAAGTTCAGCTTTCCCACATGATGCTGACAGAGGATTTTTTTTTACTATGTTTACATTACTAATTTCATTCCCTACAACAATTTTCCCATTATTCTACACCATTACTATTTACATCATTTGTTAATCCCACAGATTTTGTCATAAAGTTTATGTTGAACAAGCGTATAAAGAATAACTTGGACTTAATCTTTCATCCATGTCCAAAGTTACAAAAGGAGACAAGTGTATATGAAAGCTATTGCACTTAAAATTCTCATCTATTTTTCCAAGAACTATAATATTGCATTGCTAGATTATAAATTTTTGTGAGTCAAAATAAATTCACAAGTCTGCAAAATCTTATCTCAGAGAAATGGGTTTCTTTGCAAGATCTACCATGATTTTGTTTGTCTTATATTTTGTGCAGCTGTTTTTTACTAAAATATAGATCAAGACCATTCAGTTCCAGTGTTTGAATATGTTGGAGATTGTTTCTCTACAACTCTTCAGCTAGATATTTCTTTGCTCTTCACCATGGTTTGAGAATAGAAGTGTTACTGTGACAATATGACACCATTTCCTGAAATATTTAATGATCCTAAGTATTCATGCAACATGTCAACAGTTAACTATTAATTTGTGATTTCTTTTCATAGTAATGATATGGGAAGTCTGCAAATAATCCATTATTTATTTGTTTTACTTGGTATTTACACAAGCACCAAAGTCTAATTTCATATCTAAAGAAAGGATGATGGTTTTCAAATAATTCTTAACATTATGATCTGAAAATAATTAACTCAAAATTTCAGATTTCTAAATATTCCATGTTGTTACTTAATAATGCTACACATACATTTAAAGCATTAAAAAAAAAAAATAAGTTTATACTACAGTGGATAACACATAAAATATTATCTCTGGTGAGGCAGTGCTTGTATTTCTGTCTTGCCTAATCCTGACATTCATTATTCAAACTTGTTAAGTAGTTTTATTTTATGGGATACTGGAAAGTGATTTCAAAACAACAATGAAAATGTATGTACTTTAAACTAGTCTCACAAATATTAAAATATATTTTTAATATTTAAATATGTATAATGGTATCTAGCTATTAAAACCATAAAATAACTCCATATGCAACACCTTAATGTAAAATAGACAAAGATTTTTATTATTTCACAAAAACTCCCTAGATTCTCTCAAATGGCATTTACATAAAAGAGGATCAACTCTTAGTTCCTGTAATAACATAAATTTAAAAGCACTACTCAGCTGAAACCTGATAAATATAGAAGTATTTAAAAATTAATTTGTCTATTTCTGTCACTAAAAATGATGTGGCATATGCAGTTTTGTTCCAGTGAGAAAGAAGGTGACGTTCTATCTTGCACTGTTAGCAAGTGTACCTTTTCTGGGGGGCAATGAGTAAAAGGCACTTGGTGATGACATCCCATAATCTTTTGTCCCTCCTGTCATATCCCATGTTGAACTTGGAACAATCTTAAAAATGCCTGCCAGAATCAGGCCCAAATGTCACTTAAACTGAAGAATGTTTTTATAAATTTTGATGGAATGAGGCGTATATCGCCACTACTTCTAGTTAGTTGAGTCTGAGAAGCACAGAAACAGATATTTAGGCATCAAAGCCTTATAGTAGTAAAGTATTTTAGCTTTCAGTAAGTACTGTTTATCAAGTACAGTATCCAGTAATTAACTCCAACAAAAGCAGATCTGTAAAGTGAAACAATGAAAGATACAGTAGCCATACTATCTATATAAATTTCATTGTGTTTTAGTGGTTTTGCTTTGTAAAAGCTTTACAAGTTCCTGAGGAATGCCCATTAGCAGCAGGAGCACTGAAGGAATGCCATTCCTGATGCTATTCAATCGCATCTTATGAATTACCTCAAACGAGTGTAATGTGTGCCTTTCAGGATTGCTCCATGATGAAAACTAAAACAAGGGCAGTGGGAATGATCAGAAGAAGAATCAGTTCAAAAATCAAATTGCTGGATGTAATTTAAAATGCTAATGTAATTTTACCTTTCATGTAAGCAGAAACGTACAAGACCTTAACATATAATAAATATATGTGTAAATAAATAGAGTGTCTAAGTTAGGATAGGTGTCTAAGAGCATAGATGAACTGGTGAGATGGAAGGGGTCAAGGTAAAGGAATACATTTGATCTAGTCAAGAGATGAACAAGAAAGTTAGGCATAAAGAATTCATGAAATAGCTTAAACTGAAATGTCCTTTGACCCCGATTTCTAGAAGTCATCATTCTCTTATTTCTAAAAATTCTCTGAAAGGGGAAAAGGCTTTGCAATGTTTTGATTCTAGTAAATCATTCAGAGTTATGTCATAGCCCTGAATGCACTGTTCTAACACAAATACTCAGTGTACCTCACTGGACTTTCTCTCAACTTTCAATTGATAAATTTCAAAACTTAAATTGCAGAACAGGTGCTAATCCAAAATACTACCCATTTACACATTTGTTTTTGGTGCCTACCATAATTACTAGAAAGGTCTTGAATATAAAGTTTTAAATGCAACAACAGAAATAGCGACTCCCTCTTGCTCGACTTGCCCTTGCTACCCTTTCCATTTTATTTTATAAGCATTTCCCAATTTCTGATATGCCTAATGAACACATCCTCTCAAGGATCAAAGTTAAGGCAACTTAGATAAAAACAAATTATCCCATAATCTGGATTGGGGGTGAGGTGGCAGGAGGGAGGGGGAGGGAACTCCCAAAATAATCTCAAACCAAAACAAAAAGGAAAAAAAAAGCGATCCCCTCCCCCCACCACCGCTACAGAACACCTATCTGTTGAGTGCTTGCTGCATTCAAGTGCTATTTAGTGAACTAATGTAAAGAACTATTGTAGGGCAAGAAAGAAATAGATTCAATGTCTAGGCATGCAATCACATAGTTGATTATATGGAGATGCTGTTGTGAACTCTTTCTGTACCCTTCTACCTATTCCTATTCAATTAATTTTATTCTTGCAGAATACAGCTTCTAAGAATAAATGTAACTCATGAATAAAAGAAGACATACCATGTAAGAATAGATAATAATCCTCTGCCTTCTGCAAACTAAAATTGTTGCAAGTAATACTAATTTTATCAGGAAGGAATTGTGTAAATAAAATAATTGACAACTTGAGCTCTGCAAGTTAGAGTTCAGATCTAAAACTCACCCTTTTCCACTCAAATAAGGTTCTGGTTTTGCCATATTAGCAAATTCTTAAACTTGTTTACACTAATCATTCTCTTGCCCCTTTCAACAGCCTGAATGTGGAAATCCGAGGTCTTAATAATTAGCATGGAACAAAGTACTAAGATCTTCCTATCTTAGTCCACTAGATCTGAATATCAGGAGTCCACAAGTGCACTCATACCATACCACCATGGAGCTTTACTTTACACTACAGGAAAGATAAGGACAGGAAAAAAACCAGCAAGTCACACTGTGCACGTTCATTCCCAGTATGCTTCTTCGCTCCATCTGCCGATCCTCCAACATCAGCTCCATTTCTAATACACACAGTCACTGGTTTAACTTCTGTCTCTCCTCTCTCATTTTCTGATGAATAGTCATACTTTCTCTTATCTGGTATTGGTTCTAGATAGAAACTATGCAATTAATAAAATTCTCATAAGAAAGATATGGCTCTATTTTTAATATAATATAAAAATAACAAATATTACTAATTCCGTAATAACACAGAAATGCATATATATGTAGATATATTTTGTACTTTAGCTTTTGTTTATTTTGCTGTTCATGCTCTATAAAAACTGTATGTTCTTCCAGAAGTATCAAATAGCAACTGATGGTTTATATAAGACCGTAAAGAACAACATTATTAGGTTTTTCTTTGTCTAGGCTCAAAAATTAGCGGTAATTCAAATTTTTCACTTGCACTGTTTTTTTTAACGTTCTGATAGGCAATAATTTACAAAAGAATGTAGGAAGTATTCATTATTTTTTACTCATTTATATTTAAATAATCACAGAATTATTTCATTTTAATAGTTATCAATATTAAACAACAGAAAATAAAAGTAAAGTTATATGCCAAAACCCATCTGCTGCAACAACACATCAAACAAAATGTGTGCAGTTCCATGTGACATAAGGCCTTTAAGAGAACAATTTAATTTCTTCTTTCAATTCATCTTACATTTTCCTCTTTTTAAAACTGACGGAACTAGAAATAGAACGCATCCGCTAATATGAAAGAAAAATATTTCATAAAATTGGCCTAATTTTTGGTACACAATTACATTTCCTTCAAATGATGTGTCATTACCTTTGTAGTTAACCTTGAAACCAATTGAGCCCACACTTTCATCCGTTTGAAGGTGCAACCACATCTGATTGCTCATGCTCACAATTAAGTCTGGTACAAAGCTCCCGGTTAACCTACAGATAGAAAAAAATTCTTTAAGGCCATCACGCATTAAGTAAGTAGATTCCTTTCTTTTTTGTAAGAAATAAAATTAACTATTAAGCATTTTTTTAATGTTTGCTTTTAAACACATTGCAGTCAGCTCACACTGGATTGTTTTTTTACTGGCTGGCTAGCCAAGACAACTCTCACATTTCATGACTGGAAATTTAATAGTAGTCTATAAACAGATGCAACTGCTGCTTATGTTGTATTGAAATATTTCATCTGACTTTCAGTTGCTGCTCCAGAAAGACGTGCAACTTCCCAACCCTTAACCTTATCTGGCAATCCTGTGTCAGTTACTCAGGTACCTGAAGGAATATCAATGGCACTAGAAGACCAAGATGAGGCATTACAGTGATTCTTTGATTTTTCTGATATGCTGCTACCCACTTTGGAATACATGCCTTGCATATTTAAAACAAAATTTTTATTTTTAGGTAGCATTATAATGAAAGTCCAGGTGTTCCATGCATTCTCTCACCTCCCCTCATCACCTCTTTTACAACAAAGGAAGAACAGACTGACAAAACTCAGATGTTGCCTACTCCTTCATTAAGAAAACTAACAAACGTCAAACTTTAAAGCTCTCTACTGTTCCAGGGTGCTGATTAACTAGAAAAAAACAAAACTTGATTTTCCTTTTTCAATTTTTTTTAAATTGTAAGATTGTTTGTAAAAATCTGTCAGTCAGTGCAATCCTAAATGTTGATTCTCTCTGCTGAATGAAAAGTGTGACAGCAAAAAGGAAATGTTGTGAAAGCTGCAGTTTTATGTTATCTTGCATTTTTTCCCCAAAAATTTTGTATCAGATTTCGTTATAGCTTATTATCTTAAACAAAATGCTGAAAAGTTTCCAGATATTTTTCATTCTTATCAAGTGGATCACTGTATAACAGTGAAAACTGTTCATTTTTTGAAGTTCTAACCATTCTTTAAAACTAGCTGCAATTTAAAATGGACTATTTAAAATGTATTTTACAGTTAATTTTAGTTCTTTCCTCTGGTCTTTTTTAGCTTCCTTCTGTATCAAATAGTCTGCTGTGGGAAAAATTCATGTCTGTTTCCCACATCTGTGTTCACAGATGGAGCTACTAGAAAAACTCATGCCAGAACCAAACAAGTAAATGCCTGGCCGAAATGACATATTAACTGCACATTCCTGCACAAAGGGAAAGTGTCTTCAGTGAGTTCAGTCTTTGCCAAATTAGTAGATTAACAGGATGCTCCTGAGAAACAACACTGATGTAATGGCTAACAGAGTTTTGTAATTGTCACTGGTGACTGACAGTACGTATTTTGAATATTAAGGGAATTGAGAATATTAATCTCTCTGTTGTGTCAGACAGAATAATTCCTATGATGAAAATCCATCAAAACATTCAGTATTTCCATTTTCTGAAATTAATAATAAATACATTTTTTAAATCTATAGTTTTAAGAAATACTTTCCAATTAAATAGTACAGGAGGAAAAAATACTATTTTAAAATACATTTTAAAAAAAGGAAAAAATAAATCAAAAATAAATCAACAGAACACAAAAATCACTTGTTGCTCTATTTTTTAAGTCTTTAGGGATCCCTGTAAAACATTTGGGAAGGGGCCACAGAGCAATACAATCCAGAATAAAACAACATTATATGAAGGAAGCAATTTAAGATAATAATGAAACTCTGCAGTAAAAAATTATTCTTTCTGTCCTTGTGGGGTTTATGTGGCTTCCTCTACCCTGGATTCATTACCTAGGTTCCTCTCCTGGAAGTACAAGTTCCCTTTTAAGAGCTGAATAGTGAACACTGACAGCAGTAGAAATGGAAGTATGTGATTATGATGTCTCTCTTTTTATTAAACAGCTTAACAGTTAGAACACTCAGCAGGGTGTTTTCCACCTCTTTCTCTATGACTCCAGAACTACTCCTCCCACATACTAGTGACATATATTCTCCCCTGAGAGAGTACTCTAAAGACTGGATTTGAGGATATTCAGAAGGTTGTAACACTCTCCATTTGCTGAAGACAGCCTGATACGAGACTGGACATATGCACAGCCAACACAGCGAGCATGCTGAAAGACTGAGACTCATGTCTTGTACACTGGATTTCCAAATGCATGTTACAGGAACCAGTGCCTAGACTGATACTGTATTAAGACTCATCTGCAGCAAATGTCAGACCAAACTGCTGAAAGCAAACTGCCAAACATCCTGAAAAAGTGCTGTGACTGATGTGTGAAGGGAGAACCCCCCATTTCTTTTCCTTCTTCCCCTCTATCCCCTGGTAATAACGCTTAACACTGCTCCACCTTTATCTTAGTTCCATAGGAAAGCACTAAGAATGCTGTCATATTAGTCACCTTGTCAAACAGACTAAAAAAAACGTAGCAATCAGGTTTAAGTTCACTTGGGTGCCAAGCTCACCAGGCTGGAGCCGACTGTCACACTGCTGGCTGCACGGATATACAGACTCAGAATTACAGGCACCCAGGGAAACTCAACGGCAAGTACTGAAAAGGCTTTGGAGTTTAGCTACTTCTGTGATTAACATCAGCAGAATAGGAATAATCAGGACTGCAATTATCAATTTAGGAAGCATAATTCTATTGAAATGCCACTTAACTTCAGTTTTTGCTTCTGAACCTTCCTATCAAGCAGTACCCAGTAAAACTAGCAGATTAAACACTTGGGTAGGTTTCCTGATTAACTCTGATAAATTGGAAGATAAATGTTTTCACATTATTAACATGTAAACCAGACATATTTAAACCAATGTTCTTCAGCAATTTTCTGGGGGAAAGATAATTATTCTAAAATTTAAAATTCAAAAATTATATGATACAACAGCTGATTTGTTTGCCATGCATCATATCTCAGATAAAGTCTGCATGGCTCACAGGAGAAAAGATATACATGGCTTTTACAGTACTCAATTATCTTCCATCTTCCCCATAATTTTTTAATGCATTTTAATCCTAATAACTTCACCACTGATATTTTCTGATCACAGAATAATCATTCTACTGGTAAACAAAAATAATATACTTGTGGATTATTATATACTGTTACTTAATATTAAACCCCCATAAATTAATGGGGTATCATTTTGCTTTTCATAGTAATAATTTTGATCTTCATGGTAATAATTCTTCAGAATTAATTACCTAGTTATTTACAGAACAGATTCTCTTATCGTATGTTAACACTTGACAATTCTAATTAACTTTTTAAATTAAAAAAAAATTATTCAGGATTCATTATATTTGTGAAAATTTTCATAGGGTAATTCCATCATTTCTCCCCAACCTAAGGTACATCATCAGAAATAATTTTATAAAATGCTAACATCTTCAATGAAATACAATCTGGACAAACTGTTCTACCACAGGACTCAAAATTTAAAATATTATTGCACTTTGCCTTAATGCATTGCTGTAATTCAGTGACAATACTTCAGTTAAACTTTAATAAGAACTTATGAATTGACACTTAATAAAGGTTCTTTCCACATGAGAGAATATTTCATATAGTTTAGGAATCTAAGAATAGCTGAAACTGAATTCCAGCATTATCAGCAATATTTTTGAATGATTGCTACTGCTTAAAAAGTAGAAATTACAGTACTTCCACACTTCTCAATTTCTAGCAGCAATTAACTCATCTGCAATCCACTAAGAGATTGCATTATTGTAAAGCAATTGTACCATAAATACCTGGCCAATTGCTGGTCTTTTCATTGATAATAATCCTAGAATCAGACATATAGGTGGGAAAAGACCTTTAAGATTGTGAAGTACAACAGTTATATCAACACTGCCAAGTCCACCACCAAACCATGTCATTGAACACCACATCTACAAATCTGAACACCTCCAGGGATGGTGACTCCAACACCACCTTGGGCAGTCTCTTCCAATGGTCAACATTGGAACAGTGTCCAATCCTTCTGACACTGGTCAGAAAGAAATGGCCAAAGAGGGTGTTTGTCCCCTGATAAGCAAGAGGGGAGAGCTGGTGGCAACAGATATGGAGAAGGCTGAGGTACTTCAGTGAGCTCTTTGCCTCAGTCTTCACTGGCTGTTAGGCTTCCCATTTCTCCCAAGTCCTTGATCCTCTGCATGGGAGTTGGGGGAGAGAGGTCACTCACACTGTAAGCAAAGAGCAGGCTCAAGACCACTTGATGAAACTGAAAAGTCACAAGTCTCTGAGGCCTGATGACATGCATCCCAGGAGTACAAAGAAACTAGCTGATGTTTCCAGGCCACTCTCCATTATTCAAAAAGTCATGGCAGTCACGTGGTTACTGGACAGAGGGAAACATCACTCCTGAGAGAAAGGAAGATCCAGGGAACTACAGACCCGTGAGCTTCAGCTCTGTGTTTGCCCTCCAGCAGATCGACACTCCTGTCCAACACGGTGTCATCCGCAAACTGACTGAGGGTGTACTCAAACCCCTTGTCCAGACCATTGACAAAGATAGTAAACAAAATAGAATAAAATAGAAAGTACAAAATGGTTACAAAACCAACTAAAAATAGAAGGTCAGATAATTATCCTCTGGATGATAAACCGTAATTCATTAGAAAAATCTGTAAATCTTAGAAAAAAATATATGTTCTGTTTGAAGGTTTGCAATTAATAATATTAATGAGGTGAAATTAGGACAGAAAAAGAGCCAAATCTTGGGTTTAGTGTACTCAAATTAAATTAATTCTTGATATCATTCTTATGGTGAATAATGGAAAATTAAAATATATAAAATTTTCTGAGAGATTTCCAATAAATACACTCCAGGGAATATTATTCTAAGGAATCCTAATTTTGTAATTATTTTGTTTTATTATGTAATTATATTTTGTACTAAACTTGTATCACATTCTTATCTGTGTTTCAATTACTATATCATTTCGACTAATGATAACATCAGTTACTTGCTGAAAGGCCAGTTTATTTAAAATTAACAGTTAAATATCATTTGGCCTTTAAAAACATTTTCTAAATAGCTGACAATCTCTTACAGGCTAAGTATGGTGGGTTTTTTTTTAATAAAATTAACTCAGATTTGAAAAAAATTGAATCCAATGTACTTTAAGAGACATTAATTTTTCCTAAGTGACATTGACTTATAAAGACTAGAACTAGAGTTACATAAAATGATGAATTATAAGGCCTAATTACAGTGGTCTGCATATTTTCAAGTGACTTTGGAATTAACAGAATCACTGACTTATAACACTGTCTTGAAAATTTTACAAACTAAGTAATGAAATTCTGAGTTTGTCTTCTTGAGACAGTTGTTAGTACTATTGCCATAAGCTAAATGTTTGAGAAATATGGCTTTTGATGTTAATCAATGATGGTTAAGAACATTGTATATCTATATATCTGGGCTCACATTTTTTCTAGAAAAATGTCCACGAATGGGAAAAATCTCATTCAATACTCAATGCTGGTTTGCAACATGTGGTTTAGGTAACACCCTATTCAACTTTTCTCTGTAGTAATTTTCTTCACTATGTTATCTTTCTCTTTTGAGTTATCCTTAATAGCCAATAAGCAAATTAAGATCAAGATGTTATAGTACATCTTTTCTCATTATAACCTTGTTAGGAGACTGTAAAAGTTTGTGAACATGTTGTCCATGTACCTATTTTCAATTATGTTCTTATACACTTTTAATCTGAGAACACACAAAGGGAGCATATTAGTCCCTAAAATTTACATGTCTACACATGAATGTTCACACCAGGTCTTTCAAATTTCTGATTCTAGCTCATCTTTTTTCTTTTGTGATGTCTACTTCATCTCTTTCTGACTTCAGAACAGTAACCACATAACAATGTATTTAAACTGTCACCTTTAGTAAATTTAGAAGCTCAGTGAGATCAGTTTTTGTTCAGATTTGCCCGATTCTAATAATTATTTAGTCTCATCAAAACACATTAATTACATTCTTCAATGTATACAAACTGTAAATGCAAAAGACTTACACTTGAAGCACAGTTTTAGGATCCCCCACTTCTCCTCCATCACCAATTGTCAGTGTGTCGTAGCCAATCTCCAGATCAAATTCTTCAAAATTTATCTGAATAACCTACAAAATAAAATAAGTGAATATATTTTAGAAATAAAATAAATAAATGTACTTGAGAGATGAGTCTGTAAATTAAGCTTTTCAGCAGTGTAAATAAAAACGATCTTCAATTAATAATTGCATGTAAGTTTAGTGTATTCCACAATAAATTACTGTAATTAACCCCAAAGGTTTGGATCATGAAATAGGAATCATAATAACTTTTAAGTATCATCACTCTGCTGACCTCCTCAAAGTGCCACAATTTCACTTATTTATATAGTTACATGTTTATTACAGTTCTGGGTAACTGCATTACATTTTGATTACTATATACTCAATGGGCAGGATAACCAACTGCATTTTGTGCAATACCACTGTCTTCAAATATCAACTAAATAATTGTACCTCACTGAGTAAAGGCAGTGAAGGTGAAGAATATGATTTACTCCTGACATCTATAATCTGGCTCAAGTAGGATAAAGATGCATCAAGGTAAAAGTAATTTTCTTATTTCATGAAGTTGAGTAAAATACAACTATCAGAAGCATAGCCATTCTTAATATCCTGTAAATTAAATAATTCTGTGCATATTGCTGCTGAAGGACAAGAATTTCAGCTGCATTTTAGGAAAATAATGCATTTTTTAGTTAGAACAAAATTCAGCCATGAGAAAAGAAAAGAAAAGAAAAGAAAAGAAAAGAAAAGAAAAGAAAAGAAAAGAAAAGAAAAGAAAAGAAAAGAAAAGAAAAGAAAAGAAAAGAAAAGAAAAGAAAAGAAAAGAAAAGAAAAGAAAAGAAAAGAAAAGAAAAGAAAAGAAAAGAAAAGACATTGTTTCCACCTATGCATTAGTCATGGTAACTGTCTTTAGTTCCTGAAAATTTCATATAGATAAAAATGACATATATGTAGGAATTTTAATAGTGTAATAAATTGTCTTTTATTACAGTTATAATTGAGAGCTGAGAGCATTTGTGTTTAATGCTGTGGATGCCATTATAATGGATTATTATCATGTCCTTGAAAGCTCATATTACTTTGTTACACTGGGGTTCTGGGAGCTGAAGAAGGACAGGCTTCTATGAGCAGAAGCCTGACGTATGTTCCAAGGATTGCAAATTGTTCCAAAGGGAGGAGAAACACTTTCCTTTACAGGTGTAAAAGGTGATATAAGTACACTGAGGAGCAGCCAGTTTGGCACATTCACACATACAAACACGTGTGTGCACATGTCTGTGTGTGTGCCATACCCCAGGGACTGCAGGCAAGTACAGAGAGCTAAGAAGGTGCAGGTAGAAAGGACATGGAAAATTGTGTAGGCAAGCAGCTGATTTGCCTCAACTGAGTGAAGAGGAGAAAACCATACATAAATCTTCTTAATCTTCTTAGCTTAAAAAAATATTCTGGATATTTTGTGCTATTCTAGCCAAAATATTTGTAAGACCAGATATAAAAATTTAAACTGAAATCTGTAACTAAATTTAAGTCTGACACATATTTCATTCAGTGCTTGAAAAACCAACCAACCAAAAACAAAAACAAAAGAACCCAAACCAAACAAAAAAAAATAGCCATTATTTTTGGTCCTCTTTTAAATTCTGTGCAATTAGATGTGCAGCTACATCAGAACAGAACAGACTCCATAATAAAACACGGGCAAATAATTTAAGCTGAATTCAGTTTGAAAGTATATTTCACTTATTAACAGTGAAATAAATTTTGAAATTACATTACAGAAAAGCCATCAATACTATGCTCACAATAAGAAAACCAAGATAGCATAAGAATTGTATAACTAATCCATGATCAGAAATCTTAATCCCGGTTTCCATTAAAGACATGAAGAAATCTAATATCATTATCAGATTTTTTTTTTTTGGTAAGTGCAACATTAATTTTTTTTTTAAAATTAATATCTTAGATATTTAATTTTAATTGACTACCACTAAATTGATACAAGGCATCTGTCTTTTTGCAGTTGAAGTAGTTTTCTTTATAAATTGTGTTAGAAAGGTAAAAAAGCTTTTCTTTTGCACAATCAACATTATCCTGTGTGATGTGTATTTCATCAGAGGAGAAGACTGAGCTTAAGGAAAACATAAGTTTTAAGATATGTTTTTGTTTAAATCAGTAATGAAAAAAAATGGTTTTCTTTATTTTACTGCAGAAATATAAGATTTTTGTAGTTCCTTTTTAACAATGCTCACAAATAAAAAAGTAAGAGGACTCCCTGAAAAATATCTGTCTCATTAAGGAGTACTGTGGAACATGAAAAAATAAGCAGATTTGATTTTCTTGTTCAAATAATAGGCTTCAGCTTCAATCTGTCCACTAGTTTCTAGGGGAGTCCCCAAATTATTGATGATTCTGTTGTAATCTGCTGCTCTGATAAAATCTCTCACTTTTCTGCAGTCTGAAACTATTTTCTGAGATAAAGTGAGTTTTTTTGGTTTTTTTTGTTTTTTTTTTTACTTTTAATCAAAAGAGATGTACATGTAAAAATAAGTTTCTAACTTTTTTTTCTCCATTAACATTTTTCAGGACAGGATGTTTAATTACAAGATTTTTGTCTCACTCTCTTTGTAACTCACCTAAAACTGTGATAATGAGATAGGTATGACATTGAAAATGGTAGTTCTATAAAGCCACATGAGCATAGATTAGTCTACATTTGTCTTGTATCAGATTCTGGGAAACAGTCACATTTTTAAGACAGCAATGTAATGAATAACTTCAAAAATTTAAGACTATATAAAAAATAAAATATGTTAGAGTAACCGGCTATAAGAAATTTGAAATGTTTATATTCGATAGTCTTATTCTTGTGGGTGTATTACTAGGATTTCTTCTTAGTTTTTGATTCAACTGAAAATTAGAAAATGCTTAATCTTTGCACAAAATTGACACTAGTAAATCAAAATCAGAATCAGCAATCACCAAATAGAAGCATATTTTATGTATAGTAAAAAGTAAAACATTATTCCTTGAGACAGTAAATAATTTTGTTTACCATACATACCCCTCTTGGAAGAGGGTTAAAACCAGTTGCTAATGGCTACTCGACTCTATTGTATCAATGAAGTATTTCATAACTCCAGGTCATTAAAAGGTAAACAAGCTGTACATACCAGTTAATACAAAACCCATGTCAAACTTAGGTTTAACATAACCTAACATGATTTACAGCAAAAACTTTGGAAGTAGTAAATTAAACTTGCCATTTATTTAACAAATATCCATCTCAGCTGATATTGTAAACATTTAATTTTAAGGGAATTTGCAAAAATAGAGCAAAAGTAACATTGAAACAGCAGAGCTGTCAATATCCAACATGCAAGAGACAGTAAACTATTTTATTACATATGTACTGTGCAAGCATTTATATGTTGCTACTGTAAAAATAAACCCTGTACACTGTGGAAATTCATCCTTTGACATGCAAAGTACACACACAGTGTACAGTAAAAAATGTACTTGAAAACCTTCTAAATATGCCAACAAGCAAGAAAATAAGTAGTCTTAGGGCTATGTTTTCAGAGTCCTTGTTTTACAACATCAGCTTTAGTTTGATCACACTCAAAGTCAGTTGGAATTGCTGTGCTTATTAAATTGACTATTCCCTTTAGAATACTGAAAATGTGTTTTGATGATATCAGCATTTAAAGATAATTGTGCTGGAACCTTTTAAAATAAAAACTGAAATTTAGGTAAGATGAGTAAATAACTTAAAACTTTTTAATAATCTTTCCAAAAATTCTGCTTTTACCGGTTATTTAACAGTGTCTTTGTTCATTTTTCTGAAAAATCTATAAATGGCTAACCAAAGTTGGACGGCATCCTTGAATCAGTTTAACATTAGATTAAAACCTTAAGGTAATTCTATTTTTTAGTCTGTTCATAAGAATAAATGCTTCAGAGAAAGTTGTGATTATTTATTACTACGTTCAACCTATTTTTAAATCAGACTGGTATTGCTAAAGTATGGTATTGATCTGGTTAGTAGGTGGATAGCAATAAGAATCCCAAGGGAAGTATTCTTCTTGATCTATACATTCCAGTAAAGTCTTTTTTTTTACTTTCCCAGAGCAAGATTAAAGCATTAATAAAAATGAAATAAGATCCATAGGTTTTATTGATGCAGTGATCAAGCTATAATATATTTATGTATTTATTGCATTTATCCACAGCCCCACAATCTCATTCAAAGCTGAATAGAAAAAAAATGAGGGACCACAAAACACTTTCAAATGACAAAGTATAACATCAGGCAACAATACTACGAACAAAAATATTTCACCAGTGATATGCAAGAGTTGTAAGATTCTGGATAAAAGGATTACATTATCAAATGTGGGTTCTGGAAGGCACTGGAAGAAAATTTCAAAGATTCCATCTCAGACAGTTTTCCACCAGTCTTGATCTATCATTTTACACATAATGAGTCAACTAATGATATCAGATATGTATCTCTATGGCTTCAGAACTGAGAAGACTATCTTAAAATTAGTCATTATAACAATTACTATAATTTTCTCTTTTAGAAAAATACATTCAGTAGTCCCTAACAATTTTGTGCCCTTATAGTAGTATTTGTGATATATCTAGCAGCAATTATATATCAGCTAAAATTGTCCTGAGACAAGCTAACAATATCTTGAATTTTTTTCCAGAGGATATTATTGACTATGTCCCTATACACTACTATGAGGAAAAAGGAATCTTGTATTTTTTCTTCCTCCATATACACACTATATAAAAAACTCAAATTATCTGAAATAAAATATGCTGACCTGTGCACTCTTCGTTCTCTAAAAAAAATACAGAAGTAGATAAACAGAAAGCAACAGTCTCTCTACCTCCGGGTGTGCTCTTGCTATTCATAAACCCCAAAGCAATTAAATTTTAATGTCTTCTTTAAACTGAAGTTATAAAACCAGAAGAAAATAGTAATAAAAGACACTAGCACTAATAATTATTATTCAGTTTTCACAGGAAAAAAAAAAAGTCCTATTTTAAAAATAACTTTCTGAAAATTGTAATTGTGTACTTTGGTCTCCAATTATTTTGTAAGAACTTTTTCAAAGAAATCATTGGGGCAGAGATCTAATTTCTAACAAATTTCAATAGGTGTACCTTCTTTCTGTGCCTTGGAATATGTCCTTTAGAACCCACTCCTTCGGCAAAATTCCAGCTCAGAAGTAAAAGGGACAAAGGTTTTATTGAATAATTAATGACTGCCTTGAGAACTTCCTATAGATTTCCAGAGAGAGCATGCTCAAAAGGATGTGTTCCAGACAACAGGTTTTCCAGAAACTTGTTCAAAATGTGTATCTAGCTCCTGATGATATTAGCTCCCTCAAGATTTTTCAGAGAAAGTGGTGTTCCAGGTGAAGTATTCGACTTTTAAAAATTTCAAAACATGCAAAACAGAATGGTGTGTAAGAGGCAAGTACATGTTCTTCAGAACTTCTGAAGGGAAAGTGTAAAGATACAAAATTGTGTGTACTTCTTTATGTGCATCTGTTATCCTGAATGTTCCAATGCAAATATTAACTCTAAAAATATTTTCCGAGGTATAGTAACATTTTCACTCTATAGAATGGGACTTTATACCAATAAAATGATGATGAAATTTCTAAAGGTGTTATGAATCTTTTCTCCTTACAAGAGTAGTTAATTATTAACTTAAGATACAGCTTAAATGAGCTATATATTAGATAATATTAAGAAATTAATATGAATTAAAACATCCTTCCAGGAATTCAACATATCTAAGAACTGTTGTGTAAAATAAGAATAGTTTAATTGGTTCTTTTGTAGTTACATATTATATGAACAAAACATAATCCAAATTGAAACAGCCTAAATCATAAGCACCTCTGTCCCTTCTAATTTAATCAAATCTTTGAGTATCAGCCTGGATGAAAAAAGTTGGAAGGTGGGGGGAAAAAGAAGAAAACTTGGAGGTTCACAGAACATTAGAGGAAACAAAGCTGCATTATTATAAATAAATGCTCATTATTATTACACGTGATAAATGCTCACCAGCTGAAAAGGATAGTCACTTTATTGTTGACTGCCTTTCTTGCAAATTCATCATATTTAAGTGTAGACAACTACAGTTAAAACAGCTGTATTTGATGTAGGCTTCTTCAAAAACAGTGAAAGAACTTGCCAAGAGTGTAATCTATTTCATCTAAAGGTAGATAATTCACACTAGATCAAACATATCTTAGAAGTACCTATTTGTCTTGTCTATAAAGTGAGATTAAGCATTTATATATGGATGCTGAGGACAACTAAAATGTACTCAATTCACATAAATCTATTATATTATGATATTATATAATTTTGAATCCTTTAATTTGAAGCAATTCTAGTTAAAAACAAATGGATAGTCCTCCCTTGTCCTGAGAACAAATACATTAAATTAACAGCATAAAGAGATTATTTTTTTTTATTTTTTCTGTCACAGTTTTCTCTTTGCATAGAAGTATGACTTATATTTTGTAGACTTGAATTCACGATAGGAGTTTCTGAGATTGATTAATCAGAGAAATATAGGATTCTACAATACTTTTAATATTTCCCAAAGGGAAATGAATGAGTGCAAATAAATCATTAACCAAACACATTGTCTTTTACTGAAGTTTCTGTTTCTCATGTTCCTAGCAATAAAACCTGTTGGATAACTCTCATCTTGGGAGACAGAATATTAACCTCTGGGCAATTATTTCAGATTGGGTTCTCCATTTTTTTCTAACATTAATTATCTTAATATTTGCAAATACTATCACATTCTACTTATAAAAATTGCAAGTAGTTGTACTTAAAATTCAGTTACTTTCACTTATTTTTATTAAGCTACTTGAAAGAAAAGATAAAATTTTTGATCTAGACATTGAAGTTAACAACTGGTTAGTAACTAAATTTGAGATGGTATAGGAATAACAGTTGTACCTGGAAGATAGAAAGAGAAGAAATGTTAGAACTCGAAAATTCTTAGTACCTTTCTAGTTCCAGGATATTGGTTATTGTTCTACTATTTCTGCAGACATTATCTGGCAAAACCCCATGGTATGAATGATCCAGACATACTAGCAACAGCAAGAAATCTACCTCACTGAAAAAGATTCACAAGATGCCTATTTTCTCCATTTTTCACTGTTTACTCTAGCAAGAAAAAAGCTGACCAAAGACTGTTATTAATGTCTGGTTGCCTTTTTCACTGGTAGAAGTGAAACTAGGCAAGGAGAAGAAAACACATCCTGTTTGTATCTGTGTGTCCTCATATGCCTTCAGGTTGTTTAATTGCTTTTTGGTGAGGATATTTGACTACTTCCCAGAAATTAAATGATGTGCATTTATATCTGATGGTACAGGCTAATGAAATACTGCTGTCTGATTGATCAGCTTTACCTCCATAATATTCCATAGAATTGCAGGCCCCTCCATCAAAATAAATGTGTTATTATACATCTGATTACAGAATAATAGTTTAACAAACAGATTTTGGAAAGTAAATAAGCTGTAAGACTTAGTTCCCATTTTATTTAAATTATTTATACTAGGTATAATTTTATTTAATATTACTGCTACCATGGAGCAGCTAATCCTGGAAAAAATTCCTCGAAAATTAAGGACAAGAAAATCATCAGGAGTAGTCAGCATGGCTTTACCAAGGGGAAGTCATGCTTGACAAACTTTGATAGACTTCTGTGATCAAATGACTTGCCTGTTAGACCAGAGAAAAGCAGTGGACATTTTCTCCCTGGGCTTCATGTATGCCTTTGGCATTGTCAAGATATTAACAGACAAGCCATTGATGAGTGACTGAGCAGACAGTGAGGTGGACTGAAAACTGGATGAAAACCTGGGCTGAGAGGAGGGTTATCAGAGCCACAAAATCCAGTTAGAGGCCAGTAACTAGTGGTGTATCTCAAGGGTCAACACTGGGATAAATCTTCTTTAATATGTTTATTGGTTATCTGGATGATGGGGCAGAGCGTACTCTCAGCAAGTTTGCCACAAGAGCAAGAAGGGAGTGGTGGTTAACATGCAGGAGGGTCATGCTGCCATGAAGAGGCACATCAAGAGGCTGGAGAAATGGACCATTGAGAACCTCACAAAGTTCAACAAAGGGAAGTGCAAAGTCAAGTCTCTGTGCAGGAATTACCCCACACACCAATACCTAGTGGGGGCCATCCAGCTGGAAAGCTGCTCTGCAGAATTGTACATGGGAGTTCTTGTGGACACCAGGTTGAATATCAGCCAGCAACATGCCCTTGTTGCAAAGAAGGCAAAATACTATTCTCAGCTGCATTAGGTGAAGTATTGCCATCAATCTATTTTGCTACTTTGAAAGAAACAATATTAGGAAAACTCTAAAATGCTTTTTCTTTTTTTTTACTTTCATAGATATGGAGATGAAGATGCTCTAGATAGCCTGAAAGAAAGTATGACTGGCCAAAACCATTATAAAGAGGTAGTAGTAGGTAGAAGCAGGAAAAAGATCGACTGATCTATGAAACCACAATGAAAAAGTCATGCTCATCCTTCCCTCACAAAACTAAGCTCAGTGTCAGAGTTTACAAAGAGAAAAAAATTATTATTCTCAAAGAGCAAGATGACTGCAATCATAGGAAGGGACTTTGGGCTTCAAATTGACTCGCCTCTGCTCCAGTTCTTCCTTTCAGCAGTTACCCAGAAAGGATATCCCTGCACCCAGCATAGAAATCTGCCCTTTTTAATCCCACAGAGGGTAAGCCATCTGTTCCAAAAGAAAGCAGAGGTCCCTAACTGTGTCAGCCTCACCTGATGGGCAGCCACACATCCTGAAAGGGACAGAAACACAGAAATCACACTGTGACTTAAGTCTCAGTGCAAACCTTCAGTTTGCACTCTGAATGTGTATTGGGTTTACATGGTAAACTTTTGGGAGCAGAGGCACTGCAGGGTGAGAGGAAGGTGCTGATTTAGATTTTACCTACTCTAACTATTTTATTCTAATTTAATTGGCAGTAAATTCAATTAATTTCTCCAAGTGAGTCTACTTTGCATACTAGAATAACTAATGAGTGATCTCCCTGTCCTTATCTTCACCTGTGAGCTTCTCCTTCATATTTTCTGACCCTGTCCTGTTGAGAAGGGAACATTATGGAGTAGCTTGGTGGGCATCTAGCAGCCAAGATTAACACGCCATATAATGGTACCATGACCCTTTGGAGGAGTCCCTTCATAGGAAATAGAGAAACAAGCAAACAAACAAACAACTATCAGCTCTATTTCCCAGTCTAATATCCCAAAAAAGATATATATTGGGCAGAACAATATACTGCAAAGATCACCCGCAAAAGCAACCAAGTGAACTCAACCATTCAACCATTCATTCTGTCACCAGAAGAGTGACAAGTCTCTGCCAAAAATTCATCAAACAAAAAAGACTGAAACATCTCAAATGCTCACAATGCAAGCACTGGAAATTTCATATCAAAGTCTCTTAGTCATATGCATATATCTTTTTAAAAGTTCTAGCTTTGGTGTGTATTCAAGGTAAGTAAAAATAAGAGAAAGTGTTTGCATTCAAAATTGGTGGGAGACATAACTGAGACCCAATTTAGGAATTTATAGAAAGCCAAACAGAACTAAAACTCAAATTTAACATTTAATTTTATCAAAAGTTTTATCAAAAAGTGAAATTAATAGCTGAAATACAGGCAACAGCTAGAATCTAATATTGCTAATGGCTCAAAAAGAAATTGCTTTTGTTTCAGCTATTACAGTAAGCACAATCTCAAACATTCCCTATGGGTAGATGATATTTTCAGAGTGTGAAACATCACTCCTATAGCCACAGACATGGCAGCAAAAAAATTTACAATAATTAAGATAATGAACCTGTAATCCTTTTGTAATGAAGACCTATAGCAAAATTTCGGGATGGAATGACAAGCCATTTCTCGGTCTACAACTGCTCATACCTTCTGACTCGAAATTCTCTCATTCAAAAATTTATTCTGTTCCCTCACAGCCAAACCTGTTAAGTTCCAATCTTAGGAATGGCTGGATTCCCTTCTATGCCCTTCTTCCCTTCCCTTTTCTGCTGAGAGAATCTCCCCTCTGTCCACATATATTTCTAAGATTTTTTAACTATAGTATATATGTAACTCAGATATTTTAACTGGATCAAAATGTACATTAACAATATGGAAGACTAGCGTAGCCAACACTTCAAAGAAGTATATTGTGTTCTAAACAGGACTGAAATATATTTACACTTTCTAGTTTCATATAAGATAAAAATGCATTATCTACTATTGATAAATAAAACAACAGCCTTTTTAATCTGCATGAATGAAGAACACAATTATGGCTAAAATATGTACTTTAGAGTGACCTTAAGTATGCTCATACTTTCTAATCATGTCACTGACTAACACCTGCAGTACAGCTTCACACCAGGCTTAGGAAAAGCCAAGTTTGAGACATTTGCTTGAGGTACAGTGTGGTTTGTTCCAACAGCCTGCCCAAAAGAAACTTCATAAAATGAGTTTTTCAATTCATGCTGAAGCACCCTGCCTGCATGAGATTCATACTGTTAACCTGATTAAATATGGATGGCAACTGGGTTTAGGCTTAACAGCAAGTTTAGGAAATGCTCCACTGACAGTTTTGACATGGTTAACAAAATAGCACAGCTGTGGAGAATTAAACTGAAATACTCAGCACATTGCCAAATTTTTTTTTGCTTAATTTTAGCTTGGCCTAAAAGCAAAAAACCCCAGAAATTAAAAGATTCTTTTTTTTTTCAGGAAGAAAACAGCAACTTAATGGCACAAGGAAGGAGGAAGGGAAGAATGGAATGTAACAACATATTGAAAAAAGACTATTTTAATACAAAGTAATTAAATGACAACCATATTTAATATTATTTCAGTAATAGTCTCAAGTTATTCCCTCAGTATAATTCTCCAGACTTGCAGAAAAATGTCATGTGAGGAGTTTCCCACATATACTGAATTATTTCAACAGTTTCTTTAAAAGTGAAGGACTACAGCAATTGGAAACAGATGTTATAAATTTTCAGTAAGCTCTGCCATTTCAACAAAATTCAGATTATAGATTTCCTAACAGATTATTGACATCCATAAAACTCCCCAAGAAACCAAATGAACAAATAAACTCCAAACCCATAAAAAAACCCCATCAAAAATAATAATTTAAGAAAACCCTAAACCCAAAAAGCAAAAGTCAGCTATGTCCCAGCTCTCAGGCATGTCATTCTTGATTTCAAAATGTAGTAGATAAAGGATAAGAATGTGAACACTGTCAAACTTACAAAAATCTATATTCTAAAGAATGCATTTTAAAGAATGTATTTATGCAAGCAGTAAGACCTTTATGCTTGGAATACACTCAATATAAAATTTAGAACATTATGGTGACAAATGAAAGGTAACATACATGTAAATTTTTTTTTTTAATTCCTGTCATATAAAATTAACAGACCAGGACCTGGATTTCTAATCTATCTAAATTTAGCAGTCAGCTCAGGTATTTAGTTTCTTCTTACAATTCTGGGAAAAAAAAACCCCAAAAACAAATAAACAAACAAACAAACAAAAACAAACCACCCCCCCCCAAAAAAAAAAAACAAAAACCAAAAACAAATAAAAAAACCAGCTTGACTTTTTCTTTTAAGGAACCCTTTTGCTTATTTTTCTCCTTTTTGATGCTTGCTAATGAATGATATGTGGTGTGAATGTGGCTGAGTTCTGTCAGGAATTCTGTCATTCTACCACTGAAATTTTCCACAGTGTTTCTGTCACTGTGGATTAGAAAAAAATCAGCAAGTATAATTCATATAACTTGAACTCTGGTTAATTTTAGCCCTAATTCAGATTTCACTGGTATTTTAGCTTGACATGTAATTTAAAATGCATCATTTTGTAATTCTTCCTTCATTTTTTTTGGATAAAACAAAGACAGGAAAAGTGGTTTTAATTTTTTTGAAGAAAAGAAGTACAAAAAAAAAAAAATGCACTGGGGAGAAGATGGCAATTAAATCTTGAAAATAAAAGATTTACTACTCAAAATATAGACATAAAATTATCCCAATACTAATGTCAGAATAAATTACTGGCAATGCATAGCATGGTGCAGAACCTAACTGATGAGTTTATACAATGTCCCACAAGACATTCAGGTGTCATTTCCCTTACTAGATGTGAGAGATGTAATGAAATGGAGTCCAAACTGAGAAATCCTCCTTCTCATTTCTGTGCAGATATTCACAAGAATGTTTTCAAGGGACCCAAGGATTTAACAACATGTGCATCACCGCCAAGGACAAGTAAAGAAGTTTAAATTTTGTTGCATCTTCAGAGTTCCACATAAAGGCATGATTTTCTTGAATGTTCTTTCAGGTAGATCCCTGGAACTAGAGCTTTGCTATTTTTGATCAAAAAAGCTCTAGCTGATTCCAGGGTAGCCATGGATAAAAGTGGCAATATCTACTTCATGAGTGTATATAAAACACTATAAGGAAACCACGTTAAGACAATCGGGAAATGGGAAAAGAGTCCACGAATTTCCTCCATCATATATTGTTGGAGAAGCCTTACATGTGCAGGTGATTCTCACAGAGAATTTCAACCACCCCTCCTAAAAGGGCAACAAAGCAAGGTACAAACCATCGGGGAGGTTTAAAGAATATGTTGGTGTGATGCCATACAGGCAGCCGTAGATATTTCAGTGTTGCAAAGTTAGGTATCAACTGCCCATTTTTTTTCCTCCACTGAATCACCATTCATAACTTAGCATATCAGAGATTACAATTATTTTAATCACGATATTAATTATTGAAAAAAATTAGTTGTTTTCTCTTAAACTGATCAACTTCAGAGAACAGGATCCTGATATAAGAATAAGAATGCAAAAAACCTTCACAAGAACAATGGAAATGTGGGCATCTCACTGGTAACATCAGATATGTCAGTGCACCTTCATCAATGAGTTTTATTTTTGACTCCATCCACATGACCTTCCTTTCACAAACAATGTTTATTCTACTTTTCAAAACTAAACTCACTGTCATCTCTGGCCATGTTTGAGGTTTTTAATTATGGCCCTACTACACTGTCGACAAGTCATGGGCATGAAAATTATATCAGAATAATAGTATGAGGCAAGAGACCAGCTATAATGCAGTACAAAGCTAAGGAGGCAGATAATTGACTGGAGAAATATTTCCTTCATCTATATGGTGTTGTTATCAAACTTATTTCTGAAATCAGTTAGGGAGAAAATTAGCTAGATTCAGTCCTGGACAAAGCCATTTACACTAGAGTTAAAGAGCCTTTCAGGGTCTTTCATTTATTACATTCTCCCTTAAAAAAATCTTAATTTCTGAGCTAATTTGCTACAAAAGATGCAACAAATGTTTGCTCTGAACTACCAGGATCTTTAAGTCCTGGTGGTTCTCAGTGCTGTGGTATAAAACATTGTAAATATTGCCATGTTATAATGAATACCATCACATGATTTTTTTGAAATCATTCTTAATGTCAAATCTTCATTTACACATCTCTGAGGTTTTTGACTTGAAGGCACAAACCATCATTAAAATCCACATTCTACATACCGTCTTCACTTAGAACAACAACAACAACAAAACCCAACTAAACTAAAAACAAGGAGAAAGTTCCCTGCACCAAATCTAAAAATAACATCATCACAATACATAACAGAAGAACAAATTACAAAAAATTCACCCCTGGAGCCTTCACTACAATTATTATACAAATTCTCCACTATCATTGTACTTCATAACACAGTTTAATACTTGTTTTGCCCATTATTTCTCCCGATTAGTATGCCTCCTAGCAGTCATGCAAAGCCAGCAGTACTGTGTTTACAACAGTAAGGCAATATTAGCATGAATCAAAACTAAACATACTTAACCACTGATGATATAATCAAAGACTTTATACACACAAGTTCCTCAATATATCATACAAAGAAGTTGATATAACTCGTAAAACGATCTCATTTTCTTTTAACCTCAACAACTTTAGGTTCTTCGAATCAATGCTAGACACCTTTGTTGAAAACTATAAGCATATCTGAAGGTTGTTCCAGAGAACATTGTAAACCTTTTATCTATTCCTTAGTTTAAAAACTCCATAATACCTGTGTATCTGCATTTCATTGAAATATCAAAGAGTTATAATTATTCCAGCCAATACCAAGCAAAGAACAATGTATTCTGGGTAATGTTGAAGCTGTTATAATATAGTTCCTAGCATTACAATCTATCCATGATGAATCTAACTCAGAGTATAGAAATTTCAGTGGTATATTACAGAAGTTCAGAAAGAGTGTCCAACTTATGCTTTGAAATAAAATTACTTGCTTAACCTAACAATACTTTGCATTGTTATTAATGGTGTAATGCTAATGTGGCATCCCCAAACAGGTATTCCTGGTTTTGGCCTTGTCTAAAAGTTCGTATTTAATTTTAAATAAGTGACCTGCTCTTAATTGCTGTTTTCACTCTTGTACTATATCTTCACAGTATTTAAATACATGAGGAGGCAGATAAATATGAAAGGTGTGGTAATTTAACTTTGACTGGTTGTCAGATGCTCACCAAATCACTCCATCACTACCCCTCAGCAAGACAGAATGAGAAAATGGGACAAAAAAGCCCATGAATCAAGATAAGGGCAGGGAGATTGCTCACTTATTATTGTCATGGGCAAAACAAACTCAATTTAAGGAAAATTAATTACTGATAATTAAAAATAGAGTAGGAAAGTGACAAATAACAAAACTAAACTAACCACCATCCCAACACCTTTCTTCATGGGCTCAAATTCACTTTCTTGATTCTGACTCTTCTGCCCCCTCTTCTCTTGCAAAGTGGCAAAGGGGAACAAGAAATGAGGTCTGCAGTCAGTTTGTAACACTTCATCTGTGCTGTTCCTTCCTCCTCATGCTCTTTCCCTGCTCCAGAGTCCAAGCCCTCCTACAGGAAATAGTTTTTCATACCCTTCTTCAACATGGAACTCTCCCACAAGCTGCAGTTCTTCAAAATCTGTTTCAGTATAGTCCTCCCATGGGGTCACAGGTCCTGCCAGAAACCTGTTTCTCTTTGGGCTCCCCACGGGGTCACAGCTTCCTTCAGGCACACCCACCTCTTCAGACACAGGTCCTGCACAGACCACAGGTGGGTCTCTGCTCCACCATGGACCTCTATGAGCTATAAGGAGCAACCTGCATCAGTGACATTCTCCAGAGGTTCCAGGGGATTCCCCTCCAGCACCTGGAGCATCTTCTTCCACTCCTTCTGCTCTGCCTGTGGTGTCTGTGGGGTTATTTCTCTTGGGTATTATCATCCATCTCCCTCATCTGCTGTTGTACAGTGTTTTTTGCCCTTACTCAAATAAGTTATCACAGAGGTGCCATGAGCTTGCCTGATTTGTTCAGCTGTGTCCTGCAGAGGGTCTGTTTTGGAGCCAGCTAGAACTGTCCCAGTCTGATATGGGAGCAGCTTCTGATCTCTTCCTAGAGAAGTCAGCCCTACAGCCATCCCTACTACTGAAACCTTACTTTGTAAATAAACTCAAAGCATGTACTGATCAAATCAAACTGAAACATGCATACACTGAAGTATTTTACTGAACCAGCAGAGTTTAAATCTATGAGTTTTGATTCATCCCCCAGTATTAAAACTGTGTGTATGCTTATATGGTGTTATCATTCAGGTACTAGGACAGTTTTCTGACAGTTTTTGTTATGGTCATATGCTATTTTGCAGTATTTACAGTTTCAGGAAAAAAATCAGTGTATAACAACACTTAAGCACATTTTATTTGATCTATAGCAGACTAATGATCTCTGACTAAGGAGAGGGTCAATTTTATTTTCATTATAATCAGAATTTTTATATACAGAATAACTTGTTCTTTCAAGTGTTTTGAGAGAAAGGAAAACAACTGCACTTGCCCAGTACAAGCAATACGTGCAGCTACAGAAAAGAGTCCAGTGAAGGGGCACTAAGCAGATTAAGGGATTGGAACTTCATTCTTATAAGGTTGAGACAGCTGGGCTTGCTTACCCTAAGGAGGAAGAGGATCACTGAATCTCAACATCTATAAACTCCTGATGGGAGGGTGTAACAAAGATGAAACCATCCAGTGGTGCCCACTGACAGGACTGGAGGCAATGGGCACAGACTAAAACACAGGAGGTTCTTTCTGAACATCAGGAAACAGTTTTTCCCTGCAGGGGTAACTGAGCACTGGCTCAGAGAGGTTTTGGAGTCACCAGCTTCTGTGACATTCGAAGACTGTCCGGACAGCTGCCTCTAGGTGGCTCTGCTTCAGCAGTGGAGTTCAACCACAGAATTTCTGGAGCTTTGTTCCAACCTCAGTCATTTTGTAACTGTTAACCACAGCTGTAAGCCAGAGACAAAGCATGTGTTCATTTAATTTTCTACAGTTCTTTAAATGCAGAAACTGGAAATTTGTAAGGAAAATAATACTGAAGAATAATGTTTTTGAATATTCTTGTAAAAATATTTTTGGTAAAAACGAAGTTCTGAGGTTTTGAAAATAACACTGCATCACCATCTTGTGAACTGGCAGGGAAGAAGGAGGAAGGCAGCATTAAGACCTGAATACCAGCAGCAGAGGGTAATTCTTAACATTCTCCAAGTCATTAATATCTTAAACCTGCTGTCACCTGTGACTTGCCAGTGCACACAGACCAGTTTGTGAGCCTTAAGTATTGCTTCTACCATTGGTAGAATGTCTAAAATCTTACTTGTTTTTTGTTTGTTTGTTTGTTTGTTTGTTTGTTTGTTGTTGTTATGTAGACATGTCTTTGGTGCATTCAAGAAAGGAAACCATTTAATGCAAAATATGCCCATATGGGTCTTAAATTCATCAACCACTCAGTGGAGATTTTCAGGCTATTTAGAGAACTTGTTCAAAGCGTAGTAGCTGTATTTCATTTCCTCAAATAGTAAGATAGTAACTTCTATCAGCTGGCACATTTGCCAAAACTGTCAGAAATTCTAGAAATGTATACAGATTAAATCTTGCTCACAAATAGTTTTTAATTAAAGAAATAAAAATATGAAAATATGAAATGGTGATGAGTAATGGATCTTAATGATTACTTTTGAAATTTCTGCCCATCTATGAAACAGAGACTGCAATATTTTTCAAGGACTCTTGATACATTTTTTATGACCTATACATTGGATAAATTGGATTAGCAGTCCTTGGAACAAGGATCAAACAAACAAACATCCTCCCTCCCCAACTCATTTATAATCTTTATTATCAAATTCTGATCAGTTATATAAATATCTTTTTTTCTTCTACCAAAGTGGAACATAAGGATGCCTTCCACATAGGAATTTGTAAAATTAGAGTGAGAAATACATCAGTGTAGCTAAATGGTTTTTGAAATGTAGTCAGATTTTCACTGAGTCCTCTGATGATGAACTCAGGTGCAAAGGAATGGACCTTCTAGGTCTGTCTGATCAGTTAATGGAGTGTGATGCAGATGGCAATATAAACCAGAAATTAGAGGTAGAGTATACCCCTGTACCAGCAAACCCAGATGTTGAAAGTCTTTTATAAAACATTCCTGAGCTGCACAGCTAATTTATGTTTCATTACATCCAAACAAGTCCATTACACTCCGTTCAGACAAAATGATACACCTAGAAATAGAATACAGCCATTGCTGCCAGGTGTCTAGTTCTTGAAATTAAAGACAACTGGTGTCATAACTTAGCTTTATTGCTCTACTTTGACTCATCTGACATTATCAGAACTGTCAGTACTCTTGCTTTAAAGTGTAGGCATAAAGTAGATGGGATTTTAATACAGTGGTTCAGACAATGAAATAAACATCTTCAGAATAGTTCCTCATGAAGGGAAAGTGAATTCAAGAACTTCACTGATTTCTCACACTTTTGAAAGCCAAACATGATATAAACAGTCTTATACACAAATTAGCTCTTCTGGTTATTTTAACACAATACCAGTGGACCCATGACATTGCCTCATACCATTGGATAGTTGCTTCTGGGAATTAATTTAGAGAATCACATAAAAACATGATAGCATCTACTTGGCATAAAAAAGTAAAACAATCTCAGTAAAAACATGAGGTTTTATCATCTGTCTGTACTGATCTGATATCAGACATTTCTTAAAAATGTCTGAAATGCACTTACTACAAAAGCTGGACTGTAGAGATAAATCATATTAGTGAAAAACGTTATGGTCTTCATGTGCTTTTGTTTGCTTGGTCTAGGGTTTTTTTGGAGGGGGGAGGAGTGGGGTTTTTTTGTGTTGTGGTTTTTTTTTTTCTTTTTTTTTTAAAGCAAAGACAGAATATTAAACTTACCTTATTAGTATTGATAGCTGTGATGACCCACACACATTGAGCATTGCTGTCATACTGAAATGGAAAATTGGGTGATGTGAAAGTGCCTCCAGGTCCCTGAAGATTGGATCCACAAGTTTTGACTGCAAAAAGAAAGTTCACCTTTTAATTCACATAGAAAATACATGTAGCAGATTCATAAACCAATCTCTAACTTACTCTAATCAAGATGTAAAGAATTAAAATATCATTGAACAAAAATAGAACCACCTCTTACAAGAGAATAGAAAATTCATGTTCAGTTATTTTGACAAAATAAACTAGACCTTCTCTCGTGTCTTTTAAAAAAGTTTGAAGTATTTGAAGCAAAAAGAATAACTACAGTAAGAGGAACTGCCCTATTTATTTTTAAAATAAGGACTAACTTATGCCTTTATGCCACCTTCACTAATGTCTTTAAAGACAAATAGTAGGAAAAAAAAGATCACTTTTATCACTGTACATATGTGCTTTTTTTGTTCATATTTGTTGGTGTATGGCTTGTCAGCATTTTTTTCTCCTATAACCTCTGCACAAGCCATTGAACCAATGGCCGAAGCACCAAAAAGTTTAAAGGAAGCCTGGAAAAGTTAGATAAACACAAAACAGTGTTATCTGTTTCTAAAGATTACAAAGGGTATTTATTTTCAAATCAAAGTCTGTCTGGTTATTTACTATAGCATGCCAAATAAATAACAAATATTTTTATTTGTGTAAGCTTGCATCTCTATCACAAATAATGCAAAAGATATAAACTGTGTCCTTTGTGCTTGCAAATGCCACTTTTAAGGCACTAAATTCCTAGTCTGTTTTATTGTTATTTCCTTGATATTCAGATCTTTGCTGAATGCTCTATTGGTTAACTTCTTCTGTATGAAGGTGTAAAACTGACAAGCAACCTCAAGGAAATATGAGCCTATCCTATTTCTCCAGTGATTATTGTGACACCACATAAACTGCAAAAGGTTAAGAACTATTTCTTCCACTGTATTCTGACAGACCATTTGCGTAATGGAATAAAAAAAAAATTAAACTTAGATATGTGAAATAATCCTAGAGCTGCATTATGCTTTCACAAAGCATGTTTATTTGATCAAAACTGAACACAGGAGGACTCAGCTGCTGCTGGATGAAGGCTTGTTCCTTCCCTCACATTAGTCTCTGGAAGGAATGTCACTTTTGTACCACTCTCAGAGAAACAGTACTCTGGTGATGAGTTTGTTCAAAGTCATATCAGACACCTGGAAACAAGTAGAGGGTAGAGCGGTGAGAGGAAGGCTCCTCATTTAGGACCAGTAGCTGAAGACATTAAGGTCATGAGTGAGATTAATGCCAAGCATGGCTTTTTCTCCATATATTTAATAAGAAATTATATGACTCCTTGCAGCCTGTATCTGTGTGTGGAAAGTAAGTCAGAAGGGGGAAAACAGTGAGTGTTCTAGACAATTTGCTGCTCCATCTGACCATGTGAGTCAACCCTTTGGGGCAGAGTTGGGCTCCTTTGCCTGTGTGCAGAGGAAGAGTTATGAGCTCTGTTTGATGCCTTTTCTCAGTGAAGCCATATAGTGAAGGTCTCAAAGGAACCATGTTATTCCATAGTGGAATGAAATCTAAGTCTTTCACCTTCAATGTCTATTCTTCATACTAATTTGAAATAGTCTTAACAGATACTTGCTTTCAGTGTTCTAAGTTTGAAATTCAGAAAAAAAAAAAGATTGCATTTATGACAATTTCTGTGTATTTGTGCACACTAATTTTTTCATTATATATATAATAACTGATATGTACCTACACACTAATACTTTCATTTCTTGATTCAGTTATTCATCATGCTACTTGCCATTGTATTAGGTCATCAAACATATTCAGTAAAATTCCTTTATGCTTTTCTTCTCTTACTGAATTTCTTGCCCTTTATCCATTTGCTCAGAGTCAAAACCAGTTGTAGACTTACTTCTCCACTACTTATGTGTTACAGATTCAAGAATTTCTCATCTGTTTGTAAAATGGGTAATGAAGATGCTTCATGAACTACTGATTTTATATGAAATCACTGCAAGTTTGATATCTATCTTGATAAGCCGTAATATTTAGCATGTGATAGGTTTTCATCAGCTCCTTATGAAGCAAAGTTTATAATGTAAGTTGCCTAGTTAAAGAAGCATACTGAAATGCAAAGTTCATGCTAAACAAATCAGCAAAGGTGGGTCCTTTTTAACTAAGAAACTGGAGACACTAGGATTAAAATTTCACATACAAAGAATTTAATAGGATTGCCTATCAAACAGTGGATAGATACAAAGTGGAAAAATTACTGTGAGGGTAAGAATTTGTTTACCTTTACACACAGGTCTATGATCACTCCATGCAGCAAAAACTTCAGCTATCCTTTGACAGGTGATACTTTTGGAACCTTGTAGTACATAATCTTCATCACAGGAGAACTGTACTGTCGCTCCCAAGCTAAAATCAAACAATGACATAAAAAGAAACAGTTTTAAATAAATAGATAGCAGTTCATTTTTTTCCATTCCTTTAGATATGACAGTCCTGACAAATGATACAAACATGCAATCCAGAAATATCTGCTCTCAGTAGTAAAGGGCTGAAGGCTATGTACTGACTGTACACAACATTCAGCCCTCTCTGGGCCTACTTTGGCTGGAGCTGGTTTACCTCTTTTAACTGTCATTTGGAGGTTAAGTGACTATTTATGGTCTAACTTCAGACCTCCATGTATCAAAAATTTGACAAACCTGGACACTGTGTAACTAGAAGCAGATATTTATGTTGATTGAAGCTAGGAAAGAATGTGAAAGCAATATAAGGGAATCAACTAAATGAAAAGTCAGAAGGTCAACTACAAGACTGAAAAAGAAATCCCTATTATAAACATTCTATTAATCACAGTGAAAGCCTCAGGATTTAAGTGATTTGCTGATTCTTCTTGAGGAAATCTGGAGCTTTTGACATTAAAACTGGGGGACATTGAGTTGGAGGGTATTTCAAAACTGTGAAACACAAAGATTATCTATCACTAATGTAAAAAAATTATGCATAGCTGCTACAGGGACTATATGGTTAGGAAAGTTCAAAAGAAAGCAATTGGGAAGACAAGAACATCTTTCTCAAGATTTGATATTCCTAATCATCTATCTGCTTCAGAAAGCCATGTTGAGAAAATCTGAGCCTCTTTGATTATTAGAAAAAAAAGGAACACTTGAAGAAAAATAACATGAAAATATATTTCCTTTAACTAACCATGGACTGATTTAAAGAGGAAATGCTGAGCAGGAAGCACATCATTTACAAATGTAATTAAATCACAGTAAAAAAAGTGTGATGGGCAAAAATCCCAGAGGTCTGAATGATTATGAAGATTGTACAAGTATGATAATTATTTCTGTCACCTACAAAAGTATAGATAACACCCACATTATGAAGCACACTTTACTCATCCAAATCAGTTTTGATATTAAACTGGTATTTAATAGTATATGACTGTAAGCATATGACTGGACTCAGAGTGAGACTGGATAAATTACAAAGTCTGTGACACATATGCTGTGTCAGTGAGACCTACTAAGGGCTATTAGATAAGCAGATGATAAAGGACCAGTTTAAGAAAGAAAATGGAAGAGTATGGGATCAGTTCCTATGGAAGATCAACTATAAAAAGACAATAATAGAGAGCTTGTCAAGAAAATGTTAAGAAAATGCATCTCATGAGAACTTAAAAGCATAGTCAAGATTACAATTTTTTAATATTTTGCTGTCATTATCTATCTATACACTCTTAAAAATGGAAATTCTTACAAAATTGTCTAATATCAAAGAATCACAGAATCATAGAATATTCTGAATAGGAAAGTACCCACAAGGATCATGGAGTCACACTCTTAAGTGAATGCCCCCTACAATGATCAAAGGAGAGATCCTTCTTATTTCTGATGATGATATTTTTTTTTCCCAATACGTTTAATCTGAGACCTAGAAGATTTCAGTTTGAAATTCCTCTTTCTCTAATAAAAGTTTGATAAGTTGAATACAAGAAGAGTATATACACCCTCTGTGTACCTCCACTGGAGGGTGTATGAGGCACATGAGGTGAATATGATGAAGATTCAAAAAGGACAAGCAAATTACGTGGAAAAAATTATTAGCTCTAAGACAAAATGAAAAAAATACAGGCCAAGGGTTTGATGAGGGTTTGTGTGGTGATATAGCAGCAATTACAGTAGGGTTTTAATTTTTTATGTTTTATTTTCTTTTTCTTTGGCAGAATCCCAAATGATTTAAAGATCATGTTATAGGACAAAGGGAGATTCTTGATAGGCTAAAATTGATGATATCTATTACATGTCCAGAGGTACTGTAGGAGGACATGTGAGAGATCTGATCTCAGCCTTCTGGTATGTAAGAGTATTAAAAAAAAATGTGGAGTGAGAAAATCAGATCATGGAAGCTGGTTTTAGAGGAACCTCTGAACTGTGAGCAGGTACTCTTTTAGAGAAATATTAGTTTAGAGAAAACTGGCAGAGTAGTTCAAAAACAGATTGTGGGAACAAATGACCAAAAATAGTGTGGAAAAAAAGGATGGTTTGATTTCCTGACTTCCATTGACTGACTACCATATGAAGCCCCCTAAAAGTGTGAGTAGATTACATCTGCTTTGTAAATCTTAAGAGACGTGAAGCATGGTATAGCCATGAAGTTGTTCATTTTTGTACACAATATAAATATATATCATTAAAAAAAGAAAAATCTCAAGCATAGCATGAAAATCTCAAAAAATTTCAGAAGCAGAATATATTCATTAAAACATTGTCTGTGGCTGTAGTCAATGGCCAGATAGGTTAATTCAGTTCAGTATGCTAACACTGAAAGTGATGAAAAGGTAATGCTTAGAGAAAATCTTTAGAATACAGGTACCATTTATAGTTCATCTTCTGATCATTTATGGATTATGAACTTTCTGAACTGGATCTACTAATTTAGAAATTTCTGGGTGACTAAATTAGACTTTTTTGATGGGAGCCTCACTAAAACTAAGAGTGGTAAGGCAGAGTGGTAAGCAAAAGAACTTCTTTGAGTATATTGGTCACAAAAAAATGTTCATATAAAATGTGGGTTCATTTGTATATGGATGAAGCAAACCTGTGGTGCTGAAATCCAACATGGAAAAGGCAGAAGCACTAAATGCCTTTTCTGCTCAGTTTCCGCAGCAGATGTCTTCCTAGGCTTCTGCATGTACCAACATGATTTGTGCAGAAGAGGGACAGCCAATACTGGGAAATAACAGGTTTCAGAGGGTTTCATGACACTCTAGAGGTCATTGGTAATTCATCTTTTTTTAAAAAAGTGTCATCTTTTCTCACAAAGCTTGTACTGTCAGATACTTGTTCTAGACAAAGGAACCACTTAAATGTTAAAAGTGATAGGTGCACAGATCCCCTATAAACTAGCCTCATATTTCACACTGAAAATCAAGTTTTGTTAATTTTTCAGGATGTTTGGCTTCAAGTTTAAGAGTCTGGAAGCTCTCATTGCATATCTTCAGAGAATGATAGGTGATTCAGAGAAGATTTAAGGAAAATCAAGAGTGAAACTTCCAGTCAATATAGTCAATTAATGTTGACATCATTCTTCCAAAGAAAATAACTATAAATTAATTTATAATACAAAATGAAAGAATATATTATCATTAGTTATACTATAACTCAACCCATTGGTAAAATAAATTGTCCTTATCATAAAATTCATAATATTCCTTCTCTTAGTATAATTTGTATTTTTAAGACTACAGAAGCATTTTTGTCCAACAGTATTCACTGCTTTGTTGTGATACAAGTTTGATCAGAATATCATCTTTAAATCCTAGCTGGAACACATTTCAGAGGTAGAGGGATAGAGATGGGATTGTTCATCTGTTCATGATTGTTCATGATTGTTCATCATGAAGACAGAACTTTGAGATGATGGTGGAAGAACATGGCTGCCTCACAATAAAACAACTGTTCAAGGATAATTTGGTCTGGATATGTTTATTCCAGTAGAAACAAAGAAAAATAGAAACAAGACCACATGAAAATTTTTTCTCTTTATCTATTATATCTTATATTTTACATAGTGGCATTGATTCTAAAACTGGACATGTGGAAAAGATGTTTATTTTACTAGGTGACAAGTAAAGCAAAATTGGAAATTCCAGCAGAATAACCACTAGTGTGTCTCAAATTTTAAGAAACTACCAGGGAAGTGAAGGTTTCTTTCTGAAGTACAATATTTTTCTCAGCACAGGAAAAGCTGGCAGCTATAAGTAAGTCTTCTTGACTTTATTTCAACATGCAAAACCTTTTATGCTCAAATGGACATCTAGCATCAGAAACAATGCCTTTAATACTCCAAAAGACAGCAACGGGGAATTTTCACATTAAAAAAAATATCCAAAAGGGTGAACATGGAATTGCAGGCCCCAAATAATGTCATGGAATACTCCAGTTTGTCTTAGAGCTTGCATTACAGATTTTCTAAGCCTGTGTAAGAACCATGCAAGAGGAAATGAATATGCTGAGAGTAGGCAGTGGTGTAATCAGCACAGAAGTAAAACTGCAATACAATGTTTCCAAACCTACACCTTCACATCTGAAGAAAGCTAAGGAAATGCGAGAAGAGCATGCTCTTATCTAAAATATACTAAATTGTACAGAAATTAAATGTTGATTGATTTAGTAGAGACAGAACTAAATCCTTCTTCAAAATACTGTGCTTTCAAATGAAGGCATTGTAATTGGAATTGTCACTTTCTTTTCAGAAAAGAAAAAAATAGACAAGCTTTAAGTAAAGCTATTTCCTTCATTACAGAGAGAGTGACTCCAAGAAGGGAAAGGTGAAAGTGTGCTATTTTTCTGTCTGCCTGGGCAGAAAGACATATAAGATAGCCTGGAAAAGATTTTCCATTGTACCAGATGTTTTCAACTAAATGTAAATGTCTGACTTATTTTTTTAAAATAATTTGTAACATTCTACTTTGGAAGCTTATGAAGCAATTGAATAACCATTATGATAATAGCAAGAACTGAAACCAGGTTAACTCAAAAAGGAATTTTATTAAGTCTGCTGAAAATTTTTAGTCTGCTTTTCTTCCCCATAAGACTTTTACCAATGTATGAAGTTTTCAACTTAAGACAAATGTACATGTTTTACTAATGGGTACTAGTGCTGTTCTTTACGAGTATAAATCTCAACAGGTAATTTGGGGATTTTTTTTCTTTTTTTTTTTAAGAGAAAAAAAAATCATCGAGATTAATAAGAAATTAGAGAAACAAAACCACTGGAAAATATATTGAGTCTTGTATATCTTGCATAATATTGTTCAGTAATTTGAATGTCTTCTCCTTTCATTTTCTCATAAATGCATTTGAAATAGGAAAGCCTGATACATCATCCCAGTGTACAGCGAAAAATAGTGCTAACTGAAATCCTTATATTTTGGTCGAAACAGAAAGATGAGGGCATGATCAACACCATATCTTCTTTGAGATACTGACCTCGCATAAGTTTAACTATAACAATCTTTTCAATCTTTTCATTTTCACTTGCAGAGATAACACTAGAAAAGAACTGGCAGGTTGTCTGCCACAGGCTGTTGCTCCCGAGCCATATATTTGAAGTTACAACACAAAACACTAGCCAAAGTAATGATTCTGCAAAGTGTGACAGTTAAATACAGCTATTTTTTTTTTATTTCTTTGAAAAGATCAACGGTTTTTTGTTTTTTTGGTTTTCTTTTTCTTTGACAGCTAATATTAGAAATTACATTTTTATAAAATTAGCTATAAAGCTTTCTCTGATGCATATTGAACTTCTGCTTTTCTCAAAACTAGAGAAATAGGGAGACTATTATGACTAATTGAGAAATTGTAACTGTTTGGTAGCTAGCCCATTTACTTCAGATGTATTTCTCAATCCTGTTTTCTGGTTGATTACAAGGAGAAAAGACAAAACACACAAAAAATTACAAGAAGTTATGTAAAAGAATGAAGTATCATAATTTTGTAATATCTTTGTACATCCAAATTACTCTAATAGTTATCTTCAAATCCTTAAGAAGCATTGGTTTAATAAAACCAATTCGTTTTAAAATTATCTCCCTTCTTATGTCTTTTCTCTTTCATTATTGAGGTGTTTTGAAAAGTTTTGTAAACATAATGTGAAATTATCACATGATGTGAAACAAGAACATAACCTTAGATTAATTTTTAATACAGTCTGAAGTGTCTTTATATGTAAAATATAAAATAATATGCATGTTTACCCTTTAAAATAAATGTCCAACAATTGAAAAAAATCAGAAACTGAGAAAAGAGATTAAAATTAATCCAAAACTTTCTCAACCATTCATTATACATATGTCTCTGCTCATCAACCACTGGTGATACTTAAATTAGGAGTCATGTTCACTGAGGAAACATGAGAATGTTTTGAAAGAGTCTTGAAAGCCTTTTTTGTCTTACAAGATAAGGACTGTGAAAGATAGATGTAAATAGAGGAGGATATATAAAAATTAAAAAAAAATAGTCTGTATTAAGAATTTTAAACCAATGTGAGGACTATTAGGGAAATACCTCTACATGTATCAAACTTCTGGGTTCCTGAAAAACATACTGCAGGAAATGCATTAATCTCTATTAGAGTCCAATGAATATTTCTGTATGATCTGATATTTCTTCTGCGGTTTTATTTTTCTTCTTGTGTTCTATTCAGTTTTGCTTTGTCCTTTGCAAAAACCTCCATGTATGTTCAATATTTATAAATCTAACAGTAGTTACAAGAGAAAATAATGTTAACTTACCTTCAATCCAATTTTTGCCAGATTTTCAGAGATATATGATCTAAGTAGGTATTTTATCTTTTTCCATACTAAGTACATGCTATATTGCATTACATAATTTTATCCAGAATTCTAGTGCACTTTTTACTAAGAAGGTCAGGTTTGAAAGAGTACTCAGCAACAGTAATACGTTCTTAACATATTCATTTTCCAAGTTCAGTATTAGAGAAATGACACAATGGTAGAATTGATATTTTACCTAAAATCTGAGCCTATCCGTTTTCCATTTTCTGGTTCTCCAGGGTCTGGACACAAATTGGACGCCTGTTTAATACCTCCCTCATTTACTGGAAAAAAAAACAAAATAAAACAACAAAATAAAGTAAAATAAACAACAAAAAGGAAGAGATAAAATAATGAAGTTTTTAGAAAACACAGAGATAAGCAATTAACAAATATGAAAGAGTATATTCTTTTCATTTTAGGTCTTTTAAAACAGATTTTCTACAGAATATGATCACCCACATAAACTCTAATTTCAATATATATGCTTTTCCCTCCCTGTAATAAAAAAAAACCCATGCATTTTCTTATTTTTTTCCTAAAAAAATAACAGAAATTTTTTATCAGATGTATTAATCTGCTATTTTGTTTGTTTGCAGTATTATTGAATTCGAATGGAAATGTTATTGTTATTTCTCTAGAAACATTAACATTTAAAGGAGTGTTCATCAGGTTTAGGGCTGTAAGATTTTATTCTGAACATACGCTAATAAATGTCATCTCCACTAAGAGCTGACCTTTTTTCCTTGAATTATAATGAAACTTGAATGCATAAGCTTCTGCTGAGAGAATTGTCCTTAATCAGTATTGAAAATGTATATATTCCCAAAATATGGTGATCTGAAGGAAAACTCAAAATGCCAGTTTGATTTGCATAAATTTATCTTACAATAAACTAAAATGGATCTTCAGAGAGAAACTTCCTGTGAACCATTCTCTTTATTTTTCCAGAAATTTGTATGTAACAGTCTAACCCTCAGCATATTCAATCACTTATGCACAAAACTGAAAAATTAGCAAAGGAAGTTAGTCTGCTATTATCTGATAAATTCATGGCTTGACAGAAAAATATTTTTTGAAAAAAATAAGTTGACATGAAGCCAAGTAATTTTTATTAAGCAGAAAAAGATTTTAACATTTATTCAACTTTGTTACTGATGAACTGGACAAATGGATTTGCAGTGTTAGAGTTTTACTTCCCTTTAAGGAAAAGGTTTGCATTTAATCAGAGTAACCACAATACTGGATTAAAAAAAAGTATATATATATAACTATACTTCTAAAGAGTGTTTATTAAATTTCAACTTTTAATGAAGAGGAATATAATTGAGAATACTTGGGGATTTCTCTTCCTTGAAATTTGTCTTCTTACTCACACAGAAAGGGACGAATTGGTTTGGTACCCCTGAAGAAGCCAAAGGCCAAATGCAAATGTTGTAGAGGCTTAAATAGAAAACATCCCAACACAGCACACTGCTCCAAAAACCTACCAAGCTCAGCCCTTGTCAGCTGGAACCACAGAATTTACTCTCCTCTCTCCAAAACACCTGCAATATATCAAAGGTTGCTCTAAAAGCAAACCAAGGCAACCTCTGTTCATCTGGATTTCTATGTTTAGGGGACTTTTGGGCCAGGAGTCTTCCTCCTTGTTTCAGATTTCAGTCTTTTCCTCCTCCAAGAGGTGTTCATGTGATGAAAGCATACTAGCCAGAGAAACCCATGGTCATGCTAGTGGTGGAATTTACATATTTCTCTGACAACTACAGTTCCATGGACGGCATTTAACAAGGCCATCTTGTTGGATAAGCATGTACAACTAACTCCCTCTTTGAAATATCTGTGTGCTTTATTAAGAGACATAAGAAACTCAGAATCATCAAAAGTGGCCTACATATATATAGAAGACATTGAAACTTTTCTGACATTAAATATATATTAAAACTATAGTTAAAAAATTATTCATGATGTCTGATAATTATATTATAGAAATTATAATGGTGCCATTTGGCCATGCATTGTATATCAATGCACACAGAAGAAATTTTTATTTATAAAAATAGTGTTTAAATAATATTATTTCTTTTTCTTTTAATTCATGTTTTAATATTTCAAATACTTATTTTGGTACATTATGTCTCCCCATATACAGGTAATAGAGCAAATATTCACATAAAAAGAACATTCTACTGGATTGCAAGACAGAAGAACTATTATATGATTTCTACCAATTTGATTTCTTCCAGAAATGGACTCTTGAAAATCCTATTACTTTTCAACACCTTCTGTATAAAGTTTCATTCCTAGAAATACTCTACAGAATATAATTTTAATTATATGGAATTAGCAATATTCATAAATAAAAATATAAAGGCTTTTGTTAAAGAAAATCAATACAATAATTAATTTAAAAATAATTAATACATATACTGCAGTAAAAATACAAATGAAAATGTTATAAGTAGATATTGATGTCTGATTTGATCCCAGTTCAAAAGTGCATTTACACAATCTTAAACCCATTCTGACTTCTGTTAAGTACCTAGTGAAAAGTACTTTCACAGTTTGGGATTTTTGTATTCATGTTACTTTTATAGACATAATGCCTGAATTTTAAGTCTACAGCCCTATGTAATTCCACAGATATCTGTCAATATATTTTTGTTTTACATCCTAGATGCTCATATGACAATATACAATTAAGTGTTTCCTGCAGTAAATTAAATGCATCTAGGGAAAGCATTCATTCATGGTCTAGTCATGAAACAGCTATCAAGAAACTCCAGAGTTCTAATCCAGATTGAATTAGACCCACCAATTAATTCATTTGTTAGTGTCAACACTTCTAAACTGAAGCTGATGAAAACTTTTTTCAAAGTGTATCATCACATCAAGTATCACCATTCTGTCTTTACTCTGTGCAAATCACCTGTGCATTAGTATTGAATGTTATACAACTTAAAACAATTTTAAAAAAAGATGTAAAATAATGAAAGGATATACAGATGAGAATGCTAGATGAAAATTTCTAAAGACATTGCTAATACAAGGAATAATGTAAAATAAATAGTCACTTATCCCTATTTTCACTAACAGTTGAATGTTGTTGTGTTGTTTTTTTTTTAAAGGACCCTATCTGACATTGTAATGCAAGTACAGACCCGGCTGAGGCCACACTGAGAAAATTATCTAGTCAACAGCCAAATACATAAGCTTCTTACAAAATACTATCTTTTCAACATCCTCAGCTGCCGAAGTGACTAGAGACTCAATAGATAACAATATAAAACCTTAGTTATCTATTTATGACAACATTATGATCACTAAAGTTACAAATCACCAAGGTTTTCACCTTCACTTATTGTTGACACATATAGGTAATCTATTCTGCACAATCAAAAACAAAAAAGATAAAGAGTTTAAAAGATTAAGATGAAAAGTTTCCACCTTCACATAGAATATCATAACAAATAAAGTTATCTAAACACCTTCAAAAATATGTTGATAAACTTCATCGCTTATTCAGTCATAATGAGCTTTGGATATAATGAGTATTTGGTACTTCACTATAAATATGGAATTCCTATTAGAGTTTATATAGAAGCAAATGTAACAATTAGTGCAAAATAAACAATCTCTTTTATCATCCATTGTATTATTATTGTATTACTATTTGTAACTACAGAATCACAGATGGGCCATCGGACAGAGACCTCAGTGATGTACTTTATAAACACTACTGTAATTATCTTACTGGTATTTCTTCTGCATAATCAGTCTGTTTTCCATTCACCCAATAGGTATAAAAAGAATATTTGTTTTTAAGGATCTTGATACAAAGTTTTCAAATAAACCAGAAATGTCTTACAGAACTATTTAGGTGATGCAGTTGACAGAAAAGTTGAATATGGCAATACATGACATTAAAAAATTGAACGGAAGTGTGTTTTGCTTTATTTTTCCTGACTTGGTAAATGTTAAGGAGTCTTCCTGTTTAAAGATATCTTCCCCTAAAAAAAAAGAAATCATATCTAATACCTTGACAGTTTAAAATCTAGCACTGAAAGTTAAAATATATGCTAACATATCCTGCTAAATTCTGCAAACTGAATCCATCATCGATACTTTAATCAAATAGTTAGTGCAAACATGTCCAACCTAGGGAGCTTCAAAAGCAAGTCCTTTCAGTCCTGTGAAGAATAATGAAATGTAGTGTAATCCAACATATGCTAAACATTTAGTCCATTTTATTTACTTCTAAATATTTAAAATGTGGTTCTATTCCAAAAAGGCCTCTATAAAAATGGCACATTCTTTATCAAAAGTATCCTTTTAATATATTTAGAGACACACCTATGTAATTTGTGCTAGAAAGTTGCCTGACTCCTCCTTGCAATTCTTTATCAAAAGTATCCTTTTAATATATTTAGAGACACACCTATGTAATTTGTGCTAGAAAGTTGCCTGACTCCTCCTTGCAATTCTTTATCAAAAGTATCCTTTTAATATATTTAGAGACACACCTATGTAATTTGTGCTAGAAAGTTGCCTGACTCCTCCTTGCAATTTAATCAGGACTTCATCCACTGAGATGTCAAGCACTTTTAGTTTCTAATTTCTGTAATTAAAATTGAAGGCACCAAGCATCTCCAGAATTTTTAAAGCTACACCTAGTTAATCAGTTAAAATGTCAAACTTAATGAATAAAAAAAATTTCCAAAAGTGACCTCATATGTGGTTGTGCACTGGTAAATGAGGATATACCTTAGTTTTGCACAGCATTTGATATTGCTACTAATGTTCAATTAAAGTAATAAATCTCCTATTCACAACTAAATTTACAGCTGACACCGAAGAGAGTGAATATTTGTTTCCTTGCAAATACTGTAAATGTTTTGTGATATTATTGACAAAAGAACATGTCCTTCTACAATGCCAGATTTATAGAAAGTCTGTCTTTAGAGTAGAACCATACTTAAAAATTCACCATGCAGACTGGAGGAACCAGTTCTATTATAAGAAATACATAAATAATTACACACAAACAACACACCACAAACTTCACTCTTGCACTAGAAAAAAGTAACAGAAAAGGAGTACACTCACAGATAGAAAACTTGTTGCTGTTGTCTTTCCCTGGAAACAATTTAAATCCTCTAGATTTAAAATCTATGGCCTTTTTCACTAGTTAAAAACAAAAACAAAAACAAAAACATGTATCAGGAAATACAATCTAAAATATTTCATTTGACAAATTTTATCATGGAAGTATGTACAAATTAGAGTACTGGCTACCTCACAAGTTCAGATTTTATACCTTTGGTGTGAAACAATTTACAAAAATTAATATTGAGACCAATTTGTATACCCGACAAAAGAAAGAAGTGATATTTGCAAGGTAAATTTTCTCCTGCATAACTAAAAAAAAAAAAAAACTAGGGCCAAAAGNGTAAGATGTGTGCACACATTCCCTGTGGGGCTGAGCCCGTGTCAGTGTGAGCTGTGACTGTGCCATTCCTCCAAAATGTCACTCAGCATCACATGGGGTAGCAATTAATACCACCCATGACATGGCTCAAATATTTAATCTACTTCTATTTCTAGAAATGTCACTGTAACCCTTACGCCTTCCTTCCCTCTGGGCAAGTGTGAAATATTGGATAACCAATACCTGTGTTAGAATGCACCCAGAGAAAGATGGAGCTGGAAACTTTCTCCTTAAAAGAAGTTCAAGAAAGTGCAGAATTAACAGGAAAATAATTTTTATATATATATATATATATATATAAAATATCCTTAAGTGCCTTTAGAGCCACTATAGCCATTCTATATTTTTTAAAAACTATATCAAAGAAGATATTTTATCTTGGCTACAAGCAAATACTGCTGATGAAGACAGCATAAATTAAAGGAACTACATAAGGAGAACTTCACATAAGAAGATAGACTGTATGTCATCAAAGAATTATCACACCCATTACTTCTTACAGAAAATCGATAGATATTCAAAGAACCTTTACATTAGGTATAAATACCACAGCAGCTAAATACTATTGTTATCTTTTTATAAATAAAAGTATCATTACTAATCACAAGAGCATAACCAGATTCAGAAGAAAGAGGGTACTACTAAGAAAGACAATTTATAGGATACATACAGGATGTGTTAATAAATATTTTTACACTTCTGATTGGAGACCGTATTTTCTTATAAATACAGAAACACTATTATCTCAAAAGGCAAAATGCAAATTTACAGGTGCACTACAATAATGAACCTATAAACATTGATGGTATATATTATATGATATTTTCCCAGAAATAATATCATATAATAGTATCATATATTATATGATAACAGTTCTGGGAAATACGCTATTTTCAAAAGTGAAATATATGTAGCCACAAAGATTTTGGGGTTTTTTTACCCTTAATAAGAGAAGTCCCACCCCCTCTCCAAATTAAAAGTCCATAAACAATTCTATCCTCAGTGGAAATCACAGACCTAAGAACTCTGCCTTCATACAGTAGAGCAATGTTGGAATAACATTAGAGCACTCTTGTCATTATCTGAGCTTCCTAAAATGTTATTTCTATGTAAATAAGAATGTTATCCTATAGCTCTAACCCTCTTTTGGCTTTCTTTGAGGATCAGTCTAAAATGACTCCTCGTGAATCAGAAGATAGGCTTAGTTATTCTTCCAGCACCTAAACAAAATGGGAGTGGTCTTGCAAATATGATCTCAGGTGCTGGAATGGGTTTAAATGCTCTTATTAGAGACATGATTGTTCTTTATTTTCAGCAGTCATTACAAGAACACACTAAAAAAGGAGCATGTCATGTTTTTTGTCACTGGTTTGTACTCCTTCTGAAACACCTAAATGGCATATCCCTAGTTTATGTACACAAGAAGAGTTCACGAGATCTAAGGTGGAACTGAAGACAGTTAAAAGAGTGTCTTGGTGACTTGAAATCAGTCAAAAACTTTTGTTATCAGTTGCATCACTTTGCCAAGTCTATTAAATACCACTAGTAAAGCAAGCAATTCCAGTTGTCTAAAGCACCTTTACAAAAGAATTTTACTCTTAACTGGGGTATGTGTTTTGATTTATTGAACAGTAGTTTATGAATACACTGTGAAGGAGTAGTTATGGAAATTTATAAGGAAAACATGCCATTACTAAACTATGTGTTGGGCTGCAAATGCATGAATATAAAAATAACCCCACCATCACAAAAAAAAAANGTATCAGGAAATACAATCTAAAATATTTCATTTGACAAATTTTATCATGGAAGTATGTACAAATTAGAGTACTGGCTACCTCACAAGTTCAGATTTTATACCTTTGGTGTGAAACAATTTACAAAAATTAATATTGAGACCAATTTGTATACCCGACAAAAGAAAGAAGTGATATTTGCAAGGTAATTTTTCTCCTGCATAACTAAAAAAAAAAAAAAACTAGGGCCAAAAGTTCTTATTTCCATGTACCACATAATTGTGTGAAACACTGTCACACATTTATGGAACTTGGGAAATGAAGAGGATTATAAAAATATTTGATCTAAAATAGCTGTTTCTTCTGTGTTGAGAACAAAAAAAGAAGAAAAAAGTGTTTGAATACAGAAAATAAAATACAGTCTGCTGTTCTGCTGTTGATTCTGCAGCTGGTCTTCTTTCTAGCTTGAAAACTGTTATTTGCAAAATGTGATAGGGAAGGTAGCTGCCTCCCACCTGTCCCCTAAGCCCACAGCTCACTTTTTTTCTGTAAAAGTCCTTCTTGTGGGCTGGCATTATGATATATACAGCTAATCCAGGCCAACCTTGTGGCCTCAACATATCTTTGAAAGAAAACAACTAATAAAAAGAGAATAAACCCAAAACTTNCCCAATAAATAGGTTACTTTATACTTGGCAAAATAATGCTTATTTTGCATGTCAAACACATGAAAGTAAGTACTAAATGTGGATTTCACTTTTCAAAAGTCTCAGAGGATGGATTCATGACAGAAGGCTGTGTAGTTGTACACATCTAAGCCCATCCACAAAGAAAAACAGACATATTAAGAGTTCAGTTCATCAGGTCTCAAAATACCTACTTTTGCATGAGATGAGTTTATATGTCCATTTCTCTCAAGAAAATATTTCAGATGTAACAATGTTACAAATCATTAAATATGGTCAGACTAGTATGTTCTCATATTTTTGAACAGCCAAGAGCCAAGAAAATAGGTTACACCAATGAAGTAGGATACTCCTGTGGAGACATACCAATATAATAGGAAGGTATTGATAAGACATTTTAAAATAATCTAAATTTATAAAAACCTATGTAACGTAACCTTTTGTTCAGTGTTATAATGCAAGGAGAGGCTTAAATTTTCTTTTATAATACTTTAAATACATATGGCTTCTAGGTTGGTTGGTTGGTTTGTTTTAAATTTATAGGCTTCTAGGTTGGTTGGTTGGTTTGTTTTACATTTATAGATAAGGACAACAGGTTTGTTTATTTGTATTGTTTATTTTTTGAGAAGGAACACTGGTGAACATCTCCTACCCAAATAAATCTCTGTCAGTTCTGAATCTACTTTTGACCACATGACTGGATGAGGCACAAAGAGTAGCATCAGAACTCTGTGAAACCAAATCAGAGATTATGTCAAAACCCTGAAATAATTTAGGCATCCACCTTGGGATTTCTGCTCAATGCTGCTCCTGCTTTTCTCATAGCTCAACTCACTTTAATAAAAATACAGAATTATTATTATAGAATTATAGAATGATTTGGGTTGGAAGGGATCTAAAGACCATCTAGTGCCAAGTACCCTGCTGTGAGCAGGGACACCTTCCAATAAAACACCTTAATGAAAGCCCCTCCTGTCTCGCCTTGAACACTTCCAGGAATGGGACATCCACAGCTTCTCTGGGCAACCTGTTCAAATACCTCACCATGCTCATAGTAAAGAACTTCTTAATATCTAATCTAAACCTACCCTCTTTCAACTTACAGCCATCCCTCCTTGCCCTATCACTACATGCCCATGTAAAAAGTCCCTCTCCAGCTCTCTTGTAGGTCCTCTTCAGGTAATTGAAGGTGCTCCAAAGTCTCTGCGAAGCCTTCACTTCTGCACACTGAGCAGCCTCACCTTTACCTCTCTCATGCTCTTTCTCCGTAAGTTTTTCTAAGGTTAGAAGGCGCAATATTTTCTATAAAGAAGGAAAATGGAACTGAATGCTTTACTAAGGAGGGAAGGATATGAACAGTCCCAGTAATGAAAGAAGTCCAGGTAAGAACTTTTGCATTACAGATGTGTGAGCTAACATTCAGCCAACAGACTGACAAGAGACACATACACTTTTCAAGAAGCCAATTAGAAGTGAAATGTGTTCATAGTTATTTTCTTGAAGTTTTTGACCAAAAATTGTCTCCCATGTAAGATAATGAAGATTTTAAAACTTACAGGCAAAATGTTAGGAACACAGAAAAAATAAAATATTGTATTTTTTTTTCTTTAATAAAAGGGTGTGTAATTAGGTATATTTATGCAAATTCATATCTGCATGTATACAGTCATGCTACATACAAAAATTTGTAAGAGAGGACTAAGTCTGACAATTCCAGCATTTTATACTTTCAGGATAGGTACTGCATAAAAACGGGCCTCTACGTAAATAGTTTTAAGCATATATATCATAAAAAAATCCCACTTAGATGTAAAATTTGAACAACAACCTTAAGTACAGCAAGCTCTCAAACCCTAGAAACAAAATTCATTTTGAATGAAGATTGTTCAGTTGACACAGTTCTGACTTCATTGAAAAAGTGTGTCCTGAGGGCCAAATGAGAAATAAATTTCAAGGAAAATTTGCTTCTACAATATGGCAGCATCAGGGTATACAGCCATGTGAAGATATTTATTTAAAACACTGTCAACCCACAAATTTACATCTTTGTTTTGGTTATGCAACAGCATTTATGTAAAGGAAGTGTCCAGCTAATCATTTCTATATTATGTAAATTTTCAAATCAAATATAAACAATATTTAAAATGCTGAGGACAAGACACCGCTGTTTTATGCAGAGCAGGCACTTGGGTTGCATTACTTCACCTATACAGAACAATGGAAACAGCCCTTTTCTTCTCCAGAACTACTCTTACTGCATATTCACTATCACTCAGCTAATGGAGATGGAGAACAATATGATAACACCAAAGCCATTATTTCAAGATTGTATGTACAGCCCTACCTAAATTACATCTGTAGACATAGTATTGGGAAACAAATTATCTGAGAAATAAAGAGTAATTAACTCATCAACTGCTTTCTGAAGTGACCAAAAAACTTTGTTTGGAATACAGTGTAGAACAGATTTTGACTTGTGCAGAACCAGTAATTCATTGATTATTTAAAAACTTCAATACATGATGATGGTAGATTGTACTCACACAACTGCTATTTCTAGTGACAGAAACAAGGGTATTGTGTAATTTGGACCCCAGCATTGGCTGTGCATGTGAAAATGTGCCATACACATTATGCATGATACTTCCAGTTCATCTTTGGCATATGTCTACTTCATTGTATTTCCTCTAGAAGTACAATCCTCTACCTGAGTGCACTAAACTTACTACTCACATGAAAACCAGTTTCTTTTCTGGATTCACATCATATTGACTACACATGTGATACAACTAATAATCCAGAATTTCCAAATTCTAACAATGCAAATATTGAATATTCAGGTATTTTAGAGATTACCACTTCAAGGGATTGCACAAATGGGGTGAGCATGGGAGGAAGAAGATAGAAATTTATTTAATTTTTATGTGATGACACTTCAGGCTTCAGAAATTTAAGTTAAAAATCTCTAAACCTAGTGGTTATCCAAATAAACTTCACTATAACCCCCCACACCAACTAATGTAGCACTATCTTCTACAGCTTTTATGCACCTTGAAAGTCAGCATTAGAGAACATGGATTTTCCTCAGTTTTTGTAGTGCAGCGTGAACTGCATAGGTTAACAATTTCTTAAATATGAAGAGCCATACAGAAGATGAACAGACTACAAAGTGGTGAAAACGTCCACTTTTCATACTAATTTTTCACTTTTTATGTGAGCTGATCTTAGTTTTTCATTTACTACTCACACCCTCCCCACATCCTCTGTCCCTTTAAACTCTAAAGTCCCTTGGTCAAATCAAATTGTATAGAACATTTATATTTCAAATTACTGCAACTACTGCATTACTACACTGAACTACTGCACTGTATTACTAATTTAAAATGATCAAAATTCGTTTTTCTCCTATATCATATATTTTATGTCTAGAAAATTTCTCCAATTTGAAAAATAATAATTATTTAAAAGGAATGAAGTACGGTTAATATGTTTATTTTAATATTAATTTATAATTACACTACTGATTATTTGGTTTTTACATTCTAACTAAAATACGTCTGATTTATAAAACAATTTGTGGTCAAACGAAGCAAACCTGAAATACCAAGGGAAAGTAATACCACAACACATCAAACAAATACCCATTATAGAAGCAAACATGAGCAGTGTAATGAAGAACAGTTAAGAACTGCAGGAACTGAAAAAAACATGAATAGGAAAAACAAGTTCTGAGATGAAAATTGACAGGTAAGTATAAAAGGCAATAATTTAATTAAAATATTAACACAACTAAATTTTTGAAAGCGGTTTGACTGATTTTCTTTTTCCATCTCCCTTCTAACCATTCCAGACTTGACTGTTGGATGACAAATTATCTCCTTTCCTCCTTCCAAGTGCAAAGACATTATTGTTAATTTTTCTCTAATAAAAATCTCGACATTAACAAACCATCCATTATAGAGTTCATCCAACAAACAGAATGTATCTATGTGACTAGTTGCACATGTTAAATGGGTATTTCCAAAAGTATTATGAAATAGTAAACAAATATAATTCAGTCATTAAATGCTTGAATGCTAGATTACATTTGTGTTATGCTTATTTCTTGAAAATTTTAAAATTTTCCAAGACGAAAACTTCTTATATACAAATAATCTTAGAAATATCAATACAATCATCTTACTGCCAAATACATTTACTTTCTTCAGAGCCCCATCTTTGTAGTTCTGAGTTTCACTAACAAAAACAAAGAAACAAAAAAACCCCTGAGGACATATGCACATTGATTACCTACTAGACTTAAAAAGATTTAACAGCTGCTCAAAAAACCTCTCCATCCCTACTCCTCCTTTCTTCTTCCTGCTTCTAAGTAAACCTCAAAAAAATTAGGATATGTGAATACATATTTTCTAACAAATCCTTAAAAGTTTTATATTGAATAATCCCGAACTAATGACCTATCATACACTTTTATCATAATCTTTCAAAGAAAAGAAAATAAAAAATCAAGATATTCAAGTTTCTCTTATGATGCTTTTGTTCTGAAAAGTTTCATTAGTGAATGATTTATTTTCTATAACAAATCTTAAAATCTTCTTTCTTTCTACCATCATAAATTCTCCTGTAAGACAGAAGGAAAAAGGAACACTACCTTAATAGGAAACACCCAGTAGCAAGATGTTTTCTCCCTGATTTATTTTTTCCTGGCCATTAGTAAGATGCTGTATAAAGCCAGATATCAAAACGCATAAGGCAAGCTGGGACAGACAAGTATTCTTAAAGAAGAAAGGAGAAAGGACAGAGAAATTATAAAGGCTTACAAGAAAGTAATAAAAATAATAGAGTTGAAAATATAGAGAAAAAGAATGGAGATACCATTAAAATTAATAAGATTTTGTAAAAGAACAGTTAAGTAAAATTATCAAAACGTATGTATTTCCTCAAACTGAGAATATATGGTTAAAAATTTGCAAATGTTTAGTAACATTTCTGTTTTTTGAAAAGAGAAGTTTGGAGTCATTAATTTTTTTTTAATCCACAGGTCTCTTGAAAATAATTTTCCTAAGAAAAGCACTAAGACACTTTTGAACTGCTAGATAATGACTGGAGTCATCCATTAAGACTTCCTGGCACTATTTGAGCCTGAGTCTGCTAAACAATTCTTTTTCTCCAACTACTGTATCTATTTTTCAGATTATTTTTTAGAAAATTTAATTTATGAGTTACAAACTGTACTAGAAGTCTTTTCACATTGTTCTCACCTAGTACACATTTTTTTCTCAGGGCCCTTTAATTACAATTTACATGTATTTCCATATAAAAATGAACATTGAGAATAGAATAGAATAGAATAGAATAGAATAGAATAGAATAGAATAGAATAGAATAGAATAGAAACAATAGAATAGTTGGAAGGGACCAACAACAATCAATAGACACCAAAATTTAAGTCATATTATTAAGCACACTGTACAAATGCCTTTTAGCTTTTGGCCATATGCCTCTTAACATATCTTTGGACAGTAAAAATATGCTATATAAGCCCTCACAAGAAAACATTCTAAAATATCTCATGATGAATGCATATGCACAAGTAAAAATTCTAGAGCCTTAATAAGTTAATTATGTAGTTGATACAAATTATAGAAAAATTTAATAGAACTAACAGCATTAAAAAGTCTGAATTCACTGTATGAAACACAAATAGTAGAAAACAAAAAATGTCAGATTATCCTCTATTACTTTAGTCATAATGAAGCCAACAACTCCAAAATATTTAAACAGTAAAAAGAAAAGAAGAAAAAAACAGTGATCTATCATGTTTCAATCATGTGTCTGTCATGTTTAATTGCCTTCTTTTTTTCACATCTGAAAAATACAGATCATACTAGAAATTGATTGTAGTATAGAAAAGAATTTCTTGTAAAATCTGGGAATTTGAAGTTTCTTGGTTTAACTGAATGGAAGGGGTTAGGGTTCTCCTTTTTTCCCCCTTTCTTCTGAATAGAGGAGATAAACTTTTCTGAATTGGACCACTTGGATTCGTTGGAACTAAGGACCCAAAAGGTGCTGTGTTTCACTACCAGCTATCCTATCTAAATATATTTTTCATTAGCCTATCAAGGTGCACCTTGAAAGTAAGCTTCTCATCCTTCTACATTACTCCCTCCTTCTACAAGCAAGTTTCATTGTTCCAATAACAAGAACTCTTCTTTCTCATCTCCCTAATAATAATATTTATATATTACATTTTATCTTGTCCTTATTTAAGTTCTGTACATACTGAAATTCACCTCAAAATTTATGCTTTCATCCTGTCTTACACGGCATTTTATAAGGTGGGATGATCAGGAAAATATAACACCATTACAGTACCTTTATTTATCTGATTCTGTCTGAATTCTTCTCGATGAAGAAACTATAATCATGTACAGTATTCCTAAAGAGATCTCACTACTCTCTTGTTAAATTATACTTGTACTTCCATACCTTTACAGATAATATTTCACCAAATGCACCCAGGGTTTCTTTACCCAGCTAATAAGCTCAGAGAACATACTCATCAGCCAGACTTTGACATAATTTAAATTATTGTTGAGGTCCAGATAGTATATCTAGTACAGTAATTTACACCTTTCAGTTGAATTTTGGGTACATATAAATCTCTAGTTCTCTCTATACATCTCTTTCATGCATAAAATGTTTACAAAATAAATCAGTATTGTTATTGTCTACTCATTTTGAAAGACCTTATCCACAAAACAATCCCATGGAAGGTAATGGTACTACTCTTTTTCTGCAGTTATGGTTTTGTATCAATGCTAATGTATCATAAAATATTCACTATATATGCACTATTCTGGTCTTACTAGCAATATTCTCAAAGAAGCCTACAGTTTGGTCTATATGGAAAATAAATCTCTACAATTTCAAATATTCACACGTACATATAGTAAGTTTTTAGTAATTATATTTCATATGTAAAATTTTGTCTTCTCAACTATTAATTAGTTCACATAATTTGGGAGTGTAATTCTTAAATTAAATCTAGAACACTACAAAAAATGCATTTACAATGTAAAAACTAATTTTTAATATCTAATTAAACAGAGAAATAACTTTAGAAGGATTTAAGATAAAAATCTTAAGTAGATCTTATATAATTCCATAGTTATTTAATATGCAGAATTTTTGGACTTCTCTGCATAATACATTGTCAAAGAGAGATTAAAATACTTAAATAATAACCTACAGGAAACTCTATATAAATACTTCTGAAACATCCCTCCATAACAGAAATTCCTTCATGTCAGTTAACAACTATCTCACATTCATAAAAAATCTTTTAGAATATGTCTGTGTCTTTTTAGTAAGGAATATTTTGTGGCAGAAAATTAAAAATCATTTATTGAAGGTCATTTGATATGTTTTAATGGCTGTTATCAAATACTGGTGTTTGCTGAGTAAAAATAAGTTTTTATTCAGTATAGGAATATCCCTTTAATAGCATGAACACGTATACTGTTCTGTGAGTAACAGACAGTAAAAAAATGTAAAGATTTTGTATAAGGAATGCTAGTAAAATCAAAATTTTCAATGTTGCATGAGGGAATAAAATGCACACAGAACTAGGTATAGGCTTTCTTCTCCACTAAGGGCCATACAAGTCTGATTCAATTCTATGTGGGTTGTCATACCTTTTAGTATCTGTAGTACTACTTAAACATGTGAAAAATAAACACCACAACATTATTTTAGCAGTATCTTGGTGTCTAAATTATTCTCCTTTTTTTTCACAATCTAATGTTTAGCACTTCAATAAGATAAAATAATTTAGAAGTATGTGCCATGCCTATATCTTATATTAAAGAAGAGGTCAGAGAAGAAAGGAACATTGAGAAAACAGTTGGAGGACACTGCAGTGTAGTGATTCCAAATAGGAAATGGAAAAAAAACTGTATGTGTATCACAGTTACTGCCATATTTAACTGCCAAAGTAGTACATTCCTACATCTTTAAATTAGAAGATATTAATACAGATACTCATAAACTCCCTCATAACTGAAAACAAGCCCGTTTTTTTTAACCTGACCAGTGAGGTTCTGAAATGAGTGTATAGCCACAGAACCAGTACAAAACAAACTGTTGATTAACTTATACCGGTTGATAACCAGAAAATACTTCATATTTCCACTGAAATTAATACAAATGAAACATAAACATCTGTTTAATTATTTCTCTTTCATATGCAAACCAAACAGTGTTTGTTTTTTGGTTACTCTATTTAAATCATCTATTTTAAAATTCTGAAGAACTGCAGCTCTTGTTTCAAAAGGTGTTAGTAAATCAAGCTACAATAACTTTTACTAGGTGACGATCCAGTAAGACAACAGATTCCAAATAAAACTGTCTTTACAAAATATCAAACATGTAATGAGACTTTTACAGATTACTTGTGCTTTAAAAGGTGCTTCTCATCAATATATTTGTTTATGAATTTTTCATGAACAATTGATTAACATGAAGCACACAATAAATATCCAAAATGTATAATAAATGGTATTCAACATTAGCCTGCAAAATTAAGCTGAGCCTTTTCTGAAATTATGTATGTCTAAAAACACACCAACATGTAATTTTTTTTCTGAATATCTGTTGGTTAAATTTAGACTTTCCATCATTACTTTTTGTCAGCTTCATATTTCAGACACCAACATTTACTTTTTAACACAGCAAACAATTCTTTTTTTATACTCCAAATGTTTTTTTATTATTAACACTTAATCATGTAGATTAGATCATCTCAAAATAAAAATATATAAAATCTTTAGCTTTGCCACTTTAATATTTACTGAATTCCCTAGTGTTCTAAATGTAGCTTTGGTCATTGATTTTATGTTTGATAGAATGAAAATGTACGGATGTTTTAAAAAACAAAATTTTGCTGAAGTTTTAAGCAGAAGGGAGATGAATACAACTGCATCACCTACTAGTTTAGAACAGCAGCTATTTATAAAGTACATTTTTTATGCTATGGTTAATTATGTCTAATCAAATATGCAGAATAGATGAATATTCTAATCTTAATTTTCAAAACTTAGATGTCTCGCACTAGGCTTTATTGTGAAATATAATGATATAAGCTATAAAGTCACATCAAAAGAAAATTCCTTATATGTACATTTTGTCTTTTTATAAATCAAATCAATTTAAATAAACAAGACAATATTATTACTAATTTCATTTTTCCATCTGACTGACCTAATAGATCTCAAATTTAGGCAGATTGAATTCCTTTCCCATTTGGTTCAACTACAACTCCTGAATTTCCTACACTTTAATTTTTACAAAATATTTTTTCATAACTACATGTGCACAAGTAAAATAATATCCAATACCTCTATGAGTAACAACTGCAAGTTCTTTAGTTCTTTCTATCTGTTCAGCATTTCTTGGTCGTCTTCTTGTGCTTTGTAAATTTCCTTGATGAAGAGAGAGTGCTTCCTTGAAAGTGGCCAACTCCAGAATTGGTTTTCTTGTATTCATAGCTTGTACTCGTTGTTCCTCAGCAGATTGTCTACAGGTGGTCACTGCACTGGATACAGCAACATCAGCAGATGTGCTAGCAACAGTAATGGCACCAGTAGTGGCCGCAATATGCTCCTCTAACTCACCAGTGGAGGCAGTTTTGATGAAAGTAGAAGAACCTGTGGGACACACAGTAGTACTGGATGCTAACTTTTTCTTTTGAATTGTGTTTTCTTGATCAATCTAAAAAATTAAATTTCCCTCTGTTTAACATAGTAAAGACAACTGACATGAAAAGAGGAAAGTCAATAGGCTTTATTTAAAAAATTGAAGCAATCAGAACATTGTTTAATGCTAGTAAACATTTTGGAATAATAGGGATATTATTACATGTTAAGTTTCAAATGTCCTCAAAACTTAAACTTTTTACCAGTCATAATGACAGCACATCAGTTCCAGCCCTGCACATTCAGTCATGAAATCAGCATGGCTAGAGCAAAATATACAGCTATATCATTAATAGGGCCCCTGCACTAGGAAACCATCCTACTGAAGAGTGAAATGGCAGCAGCACATACAAACTTAAGTAGCAGAAAATCTGCCATACTCCAGCTGCTAATAAGGCTCCTAGATATGTTCATTCTTTTCATCAAAGAGCCCTTGACAGGGCTCTAAAAGCTCATTTAGACTTGACATGAGGCCAAATGTAGATGAATTATAAAAGGTACACATTTAAACAAAACTTGTCAGCATTATTATTTATACTTAACATTGTAAAAAGGCTTCATATGTAATTCTCTTTTTGTTCTCTAAATTCTGTAATAGACCAAATTATTTTACAAAAATGCTCATGTATATTTACTAAAAACCCTCACATATAAAATGTTTTGATAAGCTGAAAACCTGTCCATGCACTGCTTGTGAAAATATTGTTAGCGCTTTTAAGTTCCCTAAAATTTTAAATATATTTCAAATTATTCAATATTTTATTAACATTTTCATCCTTCCCCATCCCCCACATTTGGCTGCAAATGTTTGGAAGCCAATTCTCTCACCTGTGCGCATTTAGATTATACAGTAGAAACGCCATCTTGACTGGAACGAAAAAATCACTGGGCAATGCATAACAAAATTCACCATAAAAATAGCATAAACAAAGCTTATTTAGCATGAACTGTACTTTATTTTACTATTATCTTTAAAACATGGCCTTTTTATTCCATAATAAAAATTAGGGGCCCTTGAATAGTCATTCAAACAATAACATTCCACACGTCTCTTTTTGGTTCTGAGCTCTCTTCTTATACTTTAAGACTTGTCTTTTAAATGTAGTGGGTGATGTCAAGATGGAAAGTAGCAAGATTTTTCACACTTTTAGAAAAACCTCTCCTCTAGAGAATGGGAATATGACTCCCAGAGGAACTAAGAATTATACAGTATATTTAATGCACAAGGAATATGAGATCTCTTGACAGAGTTCTCAAATGTTCTGTATAAATTAATGGAAGAGATCCTCGTATCAAACATACTCAGTCCTGCTAACAGTCTTTTGTTTACTGCAGAAATTTTAGGCTAAAAATGGTTTATTTTATCATACTATTAAAAATACTAACATAACAGGATATGTTAGCTTTATAAAGATAACAAAAAAAGCTGGTGTGGGTACATACTATTTTTGCTATCGGACATTCAATGTCTTAACTTCGGTTGTGTAGTACAGCACTTCTAAATTATAGTGGTGGTTTCCCCTGCAAAACTAAAAAACCTTCGAAGCACCATGTAAGACTCCAGGTTTATGTGTCAGAGACCAAACCAAATACTACTTACTGTCCTATGATGACAGTGGTATAAGTAACTAAAATAGATCTAAACATTTTTTATTCTTTATTTCATAATAAAAGAAGAAAATTGTCACAACAATGTATAATATCAAAAGTCTAGACTTCTTATGATGCAGTATACAATAAATTTTGACAGATTGGTATCAAGTTTAAAATATGGAAAATACAAATGCATGGCCAAGAGATATTTTGGAACAGAAAAGTGTTGTTTAAAGCAAAGAAAACTTAATGTATGTTACAGAACCACTACTATTAAAACAAAATCTATATGAACATATCTCTATCATGCAAGCAAATGTACAAGAACAGGCATTCATCTGCTTCCAATATCAAGGCCAAAGCAAAACTATATTCAGAATCTCAGTCAAATGGCATGGTCTATCCTATTTATCTAAATATGCACAGCACTTTAAATGAGAAAAACTTAAAAGAAAGTTCATCTCAAAAGAAAAATGCAAGAAAAATTAAACTTACTTAAAGCTACAAAGCTTACACATTGAAAAGTACTGCTTTGACACAGAGGCAATTTTCAAACAGAACACCTAACTTGTTAGGCTTTCACATCAATTTACACTGAAGAACTCACACAGAAGATCAGTAAAGTTAAACAACATGGCTTGATTTACATAGAGGATTGATTTACATTAAGGAAAAATTTATGTTATGTATAAACAATCTTGTAGGTATCAGCTACTGCAGAGAATAGATCCATCAAAGTTTCCGTGTATGTAATTTTTAATCTGCAAGAGTATGAGTTTTGGTGTCTTTATTTTAGGAAAACAGTCTTAGACCATTTGAAGCACCTTTGTAGCATGGGCATTTTAACATACTCTCCACTTCAGTGTTCTCCAGTAACATCCGACATTTCAGTTTGTCAAAGAGGTTATTTTAAAAATTGTATTTTCCTATGTAATAAAGAAATACTCCTATATTTTTTTTTACTTTAATACTCTGTTTTAAAAGAAAAAGAAACAAAAAAAATTAAAGAAAAACTGTTAATGATTTTCACAAGAAGGAAGTAAGGAAGATTGATCTCTGCTTTTTGGGAAAAGCTTAAACCAAACTTTTGCAGTCAGCTGAAGTCAACTGAGAGGTAGAGCATCACTTTGAAATCACAATAAGCCAGAGAAGATGTGAAGCTTGAGGAACTTCCAGGCTGAATCATATGAGGAAGCAGTAAGGACATAGGGTTAAGAAAGAGTAATTGTTGTTTAGGGCATGGGTTCACAAAGAAAGAGAACCTGACCAACCCACACTAAAACAGTCTGAGACCTACTAGACTGGACCAGCATTTCTCTAAGTGAGTCTTTGTGGAAGGAGAACAGACAAAAATCTGTAAAACCGAGGACTTCTCATGTGTCAAATTAGCCTGCTTAGACAAGGAAAGATTGGAGGTGGTATTACACATAAAAACTTACAGCTATGTAGAAGTGAAAAGAGATCAAGTTCATGATCGACAGAAATTCAGTTCAGAAAACTAGTCTGAACAAGACGCTACTCAAAAGTGTTGCAACTGTTAAAACTTAGGATAATGCAAACATATGGGAGACCCATAAGCATTTCTATTTATACAGGAGTGGAAGTTGTTCTTGATTCCAGGATCATTTTTAGCAAACAGAAGAGGCAAGAGCCTTTGACATTTGCCTGAAACAAAGTTCCAAAAATAGATAATGAATATGTGCCAGATGCACACACTTTGCATATGCAATATGCTACAAGTATACACAGGGTTCCTGTTGTAAACATGATACCAAAGGAAATTTACCCCAGAAAAACTCATAGGGGAAGTTCAATTAACATTTAATCTAATGGACTAACTTTTTATGAGTGATTTCTGAGGGCATAATCTGGGGAGATAATAAATTCCTTTGCCCACTCTGAGAAGCATTCACCAGAAACAAAAATAAGGCAGAAAACGGTATCTAACAGTGAAAATGCTTGTCGAAAATGATCTTTTTATTTTCCCTTTTGGAGGACTAGGACTTGGGAAAGCTTTTCTGTAAGTTGTCCCCTCTTCTCCAGGTTGAAGAAGCTCAGTTTCCTCAGCCTTCCTTCCCTCACAGGGTAAGTGCTCCAGCCCCCAGCCATCTTGGTGACCCTCCACTGAACTTGCTTCACTGAAAAACTCATCTTCCCTGTCATGAAGCCCAAATCTTGATGCACTGTTCCAGTTATGGTCACAGAAGTGTTGAGACAAGAACAAAAATACTTCCCTTTAAATCTACTCATGACATTCTGCTAATATAACTCAGGATGCTGTTGGCCTTCTTTCTTTCCAGGGCACACTGCTGTCATGCTCAGCCTGCTGTCTGCCACAACACACAGCCTCTATTCAGCAGAGTTCTTTGCTATCAGACAGTCCCACTGACAAGGGTTCTTCCTACCCAGCTACAGAACTTTACACTGACCCTTGCTGATTTTCATCAGATTTCTGTTGGCTCATTCCTCCAGCTTGTCTGTGTCCCTATGGCAAACCTCTCCTCGACTATATTGACTGATATTTTGGTGTCATCTGCAAATCCAATGAGAATGCTCTCTGTCATTGATTGAAGCTCATTGATAAACATACTGAAGAGAACTTGTATTAGAACAGGCATTTGTAGTACACCACTTGTTATGGGACTCTAGGTAGAAAGTCTGGCCCATTTATGACTATTTTCTAATCTTTTTTTTTTTTTTTCTTTCAGTAGTGTAAGAAATAGAAACTGATAGAAACAAGAAATTGTTCATAAGACCAAATGGGATCTAAGGCTACTGTCCAACAGCTATTCTAATTCATTAGAATTTGTTTTGTTGATTAGTTCCTAAGAACTATGTTGAGTTCAAATGTGAAAGCAAATAGGAATATTCATTATCTTATTTATTCAGGATGGATAAAGGCACAGGACTTTATTAGTTCTTGTGATACATATGATCCAGGCACAGATTTCCTAAACAAGACTAAAGGTCCTTAACTCAGATGACCCTAAATGGGACCCAGACTACAGGAAAGTGCTAATGAGGTGACTGACATGAGGTCAGCCTGGGTCTATTCCTATGTATCTTATTAGCAAGGAGCCAATCTAACATTTTGCAATGGGTAATTGGGAAAGAAGTGTAGACAGTCAAGCAAAAAAATAAATGCATATTTCATTAAAGAGAAAAAGAGGTAGTTTCAGTTATAAATAGAATTTTAAAAAGAATAATAACTATATCTTCATTCTTCTTTCAAATGTTCAAGGAATTTTAGTCAAGGCGTGTTTAGCTGCCTTACTTAAAACCTTCCTATACTCAACTAATTTTGGAGTGACCTGTGCATTCTATTAAGAAGATGTTTTTGGTTTTTTTTTCCTATCTTAATTAACTCTTCTCTTTGATGTACTCTGTCATTAAATATCTGATGCTTGCAAAAAATTTCCAATAAAGTTAGAAACCTATTTAGAAGAATATATTCTGTATCTGTTAAAGGAATTTTCAAGTTTGTATTAATGTAGCAGCTTATTTGACTCTTTTAACCGATGTCATTCCAGACTTATTATTTCAAAAAATCACTTATTTTATTCTTATAACTTTCTAGTAGCTTTAACTGTTCTTAGGATCAAATTGTTATAGAAAAAAAGGAAACAGATACATAAACATACATTTTAGAACATTAAATCAGTATTAATGGCTGCCATAAAAGACTCTTCTGACAAAATCTATTTTCAGCTCCCTGCCATTCAGAAAAGAAATAAAGCTGTAGTTTTAAAGAAATGACTGGAAAAGATACGGTTCAAAGCAAATTTCTAGACTTTAGTTCAAACAGGTAATGATCCCTGGACTTATACAAATAACAAAGACTCCAAAAGCTGTCTAGACAGAAGTTTAAAAAAAGTCCTTCTGGTTCCTTTTGTTTTCATGTTGCCCACAATTGTGAGAGTTGATTCAGAATTTCATTTTTATTTACTTTTTGTACCAGAACTTACCTTTTGCATTACTGAGTTCTCTTATGATTTTTTTAAGCTTGACTTTTTTCTGCTTTTTTTCAACCTCTTTATTTTTTGTGTAAAGTTTTGCATGTAAATCAATTGATGCACTAAGACAGACCAAAACAGGCTGAAGGTGACAATTAAGCACCAAACAAAAATTTTCAGTGATGCAGGAGATATGTCATACTTCAGTGCATACAAATGCATGTCTCTATGATCTTCCATATGCCTCTCTCAGTGAAATTAGGATCACATTACATTTTTAAATAGATACTGAAAATATGGTAAAATTATGAATCTTAATTTTTTCAAATGATTACATTTGGAAATCTGAAAATTCAGACAAATTGTCAAACTTCTCTAACAAGATTTATTCCCTTACTACTAAAATCAGGACATAGACAGAGAGCTACCTTTTTTTTACACATATCTGTCCAAATAACAGATTTTATTGCAGTAATATATGTTTTTTAATAGAGAAAAAATAAGAAAATGCCCAACATATGCCCACATATGGATAATAGTCCTTCAGGTAGTTTCTTAAAGTGAGAAGGTACTTTTTGAAAGGACTGTTGCTTTTAAGATAATGGAAAAACAAAACCAAAACTTAACACAAATGAATGTTAGTAAATGAGAAAACAGTGATTTGAAATATAAAATGAATATTTTGATACAGTCATACTTTGCTTTTTTTTTCCAAAAAGATATGCATCAATGTAACATAAATCTGTGAAATCAAACGCAAACATATAAAACCAAAAAAACCCACTACTTAAATATTCTTCAAGACTCTCAACATTATTACAGGGATCTATGAAATGAATGATATAATGCTGGGAATGGAAAGTATTCACATCTATTGTCCTTAAAAAGAGTACCTTTATTGTATTTGTCAAGTAAAAAGCCTTACCAATATTTTCTTACATATCTATTCTCTTTCTAATTTGGTTCTGTGAATCATAGGGCAAGAGTGTTAAATCCCCTTTTTAAGGATAGGATGACATCAAATAAGCAAATCCGAAAGAATAATTACTTTAAAGACTATGTACATTAAAATGTATATAGCAACCATTTAACAAAAAGATACACTTAAAATTTTGAAGGTTCTGACTTCTAATTCTGTTTCTTGTATCACCATGGATACGCCATCATATTGTAATGCTCTCACTTCTTTTCAATAAAATTAAATTCTCACTTTCCTCTTATTCCCAGAGGAATATTAGAATTCATTGCCTAATATGTGTTCAATGTTATAAGCAAGCAAAGTGGCTTTTTAAAATCAAATATACAGTTTCAGACAGAACAATACTTGCTAAACCTTGAACTATATATTGATATGACTTTCATACTCCTTTTTTTAATATTTTCAGTGACGTTCAGATACATGGGAAAATAATGAGTCTTAAACCCAGTAATAATCTCTTTCACTCATTCTTAACAGCAAAAAATGTTTGTACCATTGCTCTTGAGTGTCTAACTAATATTTGCCCTAAGCAGGCTAAATGCCCAAATTTTCTATTCTAAATCCAGTATTAGGCATCAGGAAGCTATTTGACTTAAACTTATTATTAAAGATTTCTAAACTAATTTAAGATAATAAATTATCCAATATAGAATCTTCACTACAGGGAAGATTATTTTAATAGCTAATGTATTAAATACATTTTTTAAATTATTGTATGTTTTAAAGATATTAGTACTTGTTAGAAATAATGTAAACTACTTTGAAAGTTTGTTCATTTACTTGCCAAATTGTAGACAAGGTTGCAGAAAAGGTATCTTGAATACAAATCTTAATACTTAAGCATGTATTTTTCATTGTTTACCTTACCTGTGTCTCACAAAATTAACAGAGACTGCAGCCTAGTGAGTACAATTTTGCCATTAGTAATACCAGGCCACAGAATTTATGTTGACACCATGTAGGCTTGCCTTGGCCTGAGGTTGTTTTCACTATTTTTGATAATTCATAGGTGTCAAGTGAATATTTCTTGACCTAATGGAATTTCGAGAATGTTGTGCTCTGATAATACTGCATATAGTAATGATGTGATAAAGCTACATAAGCCCTGCATAGCTAGCAACATACTTAGTGAGGCTGAGAGAGACTAATGTGCAACTTTCAGATTTTAGCAAAGAACAAAGAGAAAGAAGCAGACTATGCTAAGAAAATATACCAAAAAAAAAAGAATAATTGAACTCCAAGAATGAAGAGGAAGCTAATTTCCTTATGTCAAAGAGTGTCAAATTCCTCCTAACAGATCCTTGGATGCTTTCAATTCATTGGAATCCCCATCCAGGGTCACAATGAAAAGGGTGAAAAACAGACAAAAGAAAGGCAATTCTTAACTTTTGTAAGTGCATTATTATTCTTATTGATGCTTTTCTATATTAGATAATTTAGACTATCAGACCATTAAAACATTAATTAGAATAACAATAAATTGTGTTCCCTTTAACAATAACAATATTCTGTGGCTAACATTTCATTAGGTAAGTGCATTATAACCCAACTAACTTTTGGTCTGTAAGTTTTGTATTCCAAACATACACTATTTTCTCTATGTATATTACACCACAGAAGTGCTCTCCAATGGCTGGCAGGACTCTGAGGGCTCTAATGGCCCTAAACAGGACTGCCCAGCCTTCCTGGGGCCTCCCAACATCCATGCCTGTGACTCCAGGTCCTCAAGGCTGAAGCCATGACTCCCTGTCCCAGTGATGCCACAGCAGTGGTTGTCCCCCTCTTCCCACATTCCTGCTCTTCCATGGCACTAATGTTCCAGCCTGGCCTTTGCCTGTCCTCTTTTCCATGGAGATGTCCAATGACCAAGGTCTGGTCTGCCTCCAGATGCAGCCTCCTCTGCTCCCTGAGGCAGCACCGGCTGAAAAGCCCTGCACTGCCAGCCTCAACCCTGATCCCCAAGCTTGCCAGCCTTCAGAAAGCTGTTGGCCTGTGCTTGTCTCATATTCACTGTGAAAAATACAATGCCTATGAACAATGCATAGCATTACATTTAACAAGAAGTGTTATTTTTCCCTTATTTCTCACTCATAATAAATAAAGTTAATCTCTATAAGCAGAATAAATGTTAATTATAAAGCAAAGTAAAGTTGAATGATTTATAAATGAAACTGTACTGTCTTTTATTTTTTGGTTTTATCTAAAAGGTCAGAACAGACTAAAAAATAATACCTTTAAAGAAAGGTCAGGTCCTAAGTGGGATGAAAACAACTCTCTGGCAAGGAAAAATGTTTCTTCAGTATAAAAACTGATTCAAAATCCACCTAGAGTTTACAGAAATAAAGCTATTCTGGCTGAATATTGTGTGCTGTCAACATCAAGTGGGCAGTTAGTGAACTTTTAAGCTATGAAGTGGCATCCAGTGCAAAGCAAGAGCTTCGCCTGAGGAAAATCTTCCCTGTGAGATGACCCCAGTGATCCATTAGCCAACAATTTTAAGATGTCCTAAGGTAAATGCTTACACACTAAAATTTCAAAATCATTGTAAGAATTACATATGCATTGCCTTTGTGAGCATTTCAGGCAATTTTGCACCACAATAAATTGAAAAGAATGACAGTACTCTTGTTCAATAGCAAAAATGGTTCCTAATGTCCAAAACAGCTCAGTTACTGCAAGTGTCTTTCCTCAGCTTCATGTTGGACAGCAAAATACTCACAAAGACAATTTCTACAGGAAAATGATACATTGGCACATCTAAAACCACGGTAATTTGACACTGTCTTATATAACATCCTCGTAGGTAAACTCAGGAAACGTGTGTAAGATGAATGGACAGTGAGGTGGATCAAGAACAGGCTGAATGGCAGAGCTCGGAGGGTCATGATCAGAAGAGTAGAATCCAGTTGGAGGCCTGGAGTCAGCGATGATCCCCAGGGATCAATACTAGGTCCAGTCTTATTCAACTTGTTTATCAATGACCTGGATGAAGGAATTGAATGCACCCTCACCCAGTGTGCTGATGATATGAAACTGGGGGGAGTGACTAATACACCTGAAGGCTGTACTGCCATTCAACAGGAAGAGTGTGATCAGCAGATCAAGGGAGGTGACCCTCCCCTTTTACTTGGCCCTAGTGCAGCTACATCTGATATGCTGTGTGCAGTTCTGGGCTCCTCAGTACAAGAAAGACAAGGAGCTACTGAAGAGGGTGCAGTGGAGGGCAAAACAGAGGATGAGGGGTCTGGAGCATTTCTGTTATTAGGAGCAACTGCAGGAGCTGGAACTGTTCAGTTTAGAGAAGACTGTGGGGGCATCTCATCAATACATATAAACATCTCAAAGGCAGGTGTCAAGAAGACAGTGACAGACTCTTTGCAGTGGTGCCCAGGGATAGGACAAGGACCATGGCCGTAAACTTAAACACAAGAAGTTTCACCTCAACGTGACGAAGAACTTTACATTGAGGGTGGAAGAGCACTGCAACAGGCTGCCCAGGGAGGTCGTGGAGTGTCCATGTCTGGAGACGCACAAAACCCACCTGGACATTTGCCTGTGTAATGTGCTCTAAGTGACCCTGCCTTGGCAGAAGGGTTGGACTGGATGACTTCCAGTGGTCCCTTCCAACCCTTACAATTCTGTGATTCTGTGATTTTTCAGAAACAACACTAGTTTTTGGATACTTCTTACACTTCCTGGCTGATAGAACTAAAAAATGTCAAATTTTGAGACAGTTGGTTTCTCACCATATCTGAACATTTCAGACTTCATCTGAATGGTTGAGGTTGAAAGGCATTTTAGAATTTGGCAACTTTCAGAACTGTCAGCAGTTTTATGGTCATTGCTTGATATTTACTTTACCTAAATTAAATGGTATAACCACCTCTACAGAGGCGAGCGTTTCTTAGAGATTCTAGAGGGTTCCAAAGCAACTTCTTTCACATGTAAGAAAAAGTTGCTGGATAGCAGTGAATGAGAGTTTTCAGCAGTAAATTTGTTCCTTGAGGAAATAATAAATAAAAACCCCCAACAACAAACAAATAAACAAATAACCCCCCCATCACATTAATTGTAGAAAAAGTGAGTACAAAGTTGAGTACAAAAAGAGACATTTTGCCTCTGCACAAAGACCACGGGATATTTAAATATTAATTATGCACTCAAAAATGACTGTGATAGCCTCCATAAGCAGTATAAGGATGAATATGTGGTATTCAAGAATCATCGGGACACAATACTTGCAATGTGCTTCAGCATGATCCTGCTAGTGCAGTGAGTTGGGCCAGACAACTCCACTGTGGTCCCTTCCAACATTACCAAGGCCAAGCTAGATGGGGCTCTGAGCAACCTGGTCTAGTGAAAGGTGTCCCTGCCCATGGCAGGAGTTTGGAACAAGATGAGCTTTAAGGTCCCTTCAAACCTGAACCATTCTATGACTCCATGATTCTATGACATCCATTTTGTGATTCTGTCAATTTCCTTCAGGTTGGTTAATATTCATAATTTCCCACTAGGGTCACTGGGAATTTGAGTGATTCTTGACTTAAGTACTACTGCCTGGTTTCTCTAAGTGTCAAAAGAGTGAGCTCCAATGGCTCCAACAAACAGAAGGTCAATTTATTATAATTGAAATTTCTTTCAAAACTATTATATTTTTATCACTAATTTATTTAAATTATATAGATGTGAGAACTTTCTAGGGAAAATATTATTTAAACATGTAAGTCTTATACATCTTTCATGAAAAGACAAACTACCCATCATGATACAAATGAGGAGTCATTTATTCTTTTATCTTCAATTACAAATCTGTGTACGCTATCTGCCTGTTACACATATACACTAGACATATATATGAGGAATTAAAAGGTATGGCTTTTAATCCAGAGTTTACTATTAACTGAGAAGAGAAGGAAAAGGAGTCACAGGTGAAGAAAAATAGAAAAAGCAGCAGTCTGTTTTGCTTTCACAAAGTCAGTACCCCTCTTCCCTTTTGAATTTGAGTCAGCCTGTTTTAATTTGAACATATGCCCATCAAGTCAAAGATTTTCTTCGCAAATGTTTCTATATATCACAGTGTATCAAGGCAGCCCTATAAACTAAACCAGCATTATCTAAGCAATTCAGCCAGCTTTGTGAGAAGGGGAAGGGTTAGTTTTACCTAGCTTCCAACTGCCCAGGATTAGGGTTCAAAAGTCCTGGTGCCCTATTCCACTGCTAACTTTCTGGTAACTTTGGGTAAACCACTATAAAGTATGTGCCTCAACTCTGACATCCAAAAAGAGATCTAATAAATATTTCCAATGGTGATTCATAACTTTACTGTCTGTATATCTCGCCTCCCTCCCACAGATATATTCATTTTCCAAATTGCAGGTTCCTACACAGATCAATCACTTTTCAGTCAGAAACTTATCCATGTGATTTATATCTTTGCTTTCTCTAAACTTTCTTCAACTTTGCTGTATTCTTCAGAAATACTGAGAGGACAGAGCAACAGCTGGAGTCAAGATGAAGGTTGATTTATACAGCAGCATGTTTTCTATTTTGTCCTCTACTCTTTCCCTAATATTTAGGTTGAAAGTGTGCTTTTTAAAGTATTCTAAGTATGGACCTGAGGACTATGGAGTGCTTTTAGTATACTGACTAAATTAGAGCATAAGAGCTCACTGATATTACTGACAATAGCAATAACAACAGATCTCATATTTTTATTTCCAAACTTTTCTGCCTCAGTCTTCAATGGAAAATCCTCTTCCCACACCCCTCAAGTGGATGGGCTGCAAGACAGGGACTGGAAGAACAAAGTCCCTTACACTGTCAGAGAAGTTCAGGTTCATGACCTCCTGAACATATATTAGTCTATGGGACCTGATGAGCTGCATCCCTGAGGGAATTTGCTGATGTAGTTGCCAAGCTGCTGTCCACGATACTTGAAAAGCCATGGCAGTCAGGCAAAGTCCCAAGTGACCAGAAACAGGGAAACATTTTACCTATATTTAGAAAGGGTAGAAATGGGGATCCTGGGAACTACAAACTTGTCAGCATCACCTCTGTGCCTGGGAAAACCATGGAACAGAATCCTCCTAGAAGCTGTGCTAAGCCACATGGATGACAGGGTGGTGACTTGGAGCAGTAGCACAGCTTCACCAAGGGCAAGTCCTCTCTAATCAGCCTAGCCTCCTATGATGGACGAACTGCATCAATTAACAAAGGGCCATATAAGTCATCTATTTGGACTTCTGCAAAGCCTTGGATGGGGTGCTTCAAAACACCTCCGTGCCTAAAGTGGAGAGAAATGGATTCTATGGATGAACTGTTCAATGGATGACAGATTGCTTGGACACTTTTGTCCAGAAGGTAATGGTCAACATTGTCTGATAGACACTGTGGAAAGGTGGTTTCCCTCGGGGATCCATATTGGTATCGGTATTGTTTAGTCTTCATCAGTGATATAAACTGAAGCATTGAATGCACCCACAGCCAGTTTGAAGACTACAAGAAGCCAAGTTCTGTAGCTGACACATCAGAGGGATAGGATGCCATTCATAGAGACCTGGACAAGCCTGAGAAATGGCCTATGAGAATGTCATTTAATTGATCAAGGCCAAGTGCAAGGTGCTGTACCTGGCTCGGGGCAACCCCTGGCATCAGTACAACCTGGAAGTGGATCGAGAGCAGCCCTGCCAAGGACCTGGGGGTCCTGATGGATGAGAGACTGGACATGACCCAACAATGTGCACTTGCAGCCCTGAAGGCCAGTTGTATCCAGGGCTGCCTCAAAACCAGTGTGGAAGGCAGGGGAGGCAATTTTGCTCCTTTACTCTGCCCTTGTGAGATCCCATCTTGAGTGCTAAGTCCAGATCTGGAGGCCTCAACACAGGAAGTACATAGACCTGTTACAGAAGACCCAGAGCAGGGCCATGACGATGATTAGATGGATGGAGCACCTCTGCTATGAAGAAAAGCTGAGAGAATTCAGACTTTTCAGTCTACCTAGAACCTACCTTTTCAGCCTACCTCCTAGAACTAAAAATAAAAGTTGAAAATGCTGAGTGGGGGAAGAGGGAGAGAAGGAAATGGGAGTAAATCTCCCAGCAGAAATAAATCCAATGCATCTGATGTCAGTGACACTATTAAATTTAACATTTAAAATCTACTTTCTAAAGTTAGGCCACATCAGGTTTGTTTCCTTTACTGTACAGTAAACTTTATAATGGTCAAAACTATTAATAAACTAATTTGAATGGCTTATTGCATTCAATCATTATGAAATAATTTTCACGGAGGTAAAATATGAATAATTTAATAAAAAGCCCAAGCATATTATGAGAACATTTGCATGTCAAAATTTTCCAAGAGGAAACAAAATGTTCCAACATTTAATCTTAATACCACTAAATATTCGGAATGTAAACAAGTGTTTTATTCCAGGTCTTTCTTTCAGTTATTTTATCATCTTGACATGAACAGATTGTCATATTAAGAACAGATATGAAGCATACAAATGTGTAGGTTAACGTATTAATATTTTGACCTTATCAAAATGAAGTATTTTGAAGGTCCTATACACTCTAGAGTTTATGTACTATTAATAGAAATTTTCAGCTGCCATAGAAGATTTATTTCCCTAGTTATTTTTCCTTGAATTTTAATGGATGTCCTTAGATGAAATATTTTCAATAGATGTATAATATATATATGCATATATATAGAGATATGCATTAACATAGTAAACATCAAAATATAAATATTATATATATTTT
>VXAC01006340.1:7123-141539 GCA_013399225.1 Rhipidura dahli
GGATTCTGCCGGACACCGGACCAACTGCCCAGTGGGGTTTGTGAGGCCTTTGTTCCGTCCCTTCCCGGGACCCCGAGCCGCCATTGCCTTGTGAGGGCCGAGCTCGCTCCGGAGCGCCCCCTGCAGCCGCGGGGGAACCATCGCACCCGCCCTGCTCGCCGGTGCACAGTGGGTGGGGTTCTGTTTGCTGTCATTGTCAGTTATTGCTGTCTGCTTGTGTTGGTTTATATATATATATTAGTAAAGGACTGTTATTCCTATTCCTCACATCTTTGTCTAAAAGCTCCTTCATTTCAAATTTATAATAATTTGGAGGGAAGGGGGATTGCATTTTTTTCTATTTCAGGGGAGGTCCCAGCCTTCTTTGATTACCTGTCTTTCAAACCAAGACACCTCTTTCCTACTGACAGCGCAGGGAAACAAAATATGGGGCTTTTTGCTCAGTTTGTCACTTCCAATGTTTTTCCATTTGTTCAGGGAAGGGGTCTTTTTTCTGTTGTATTGTGGGGTCCCCCTCTTCACAGGAGACAGTTCTCTGCAAACTTCTCCAACTTGGTTCTCTTCTCACAAGCATCAGCCCCACCCAATCTGCTGCAAATGTGAGTCTTTCCCATGGGCAAAAAAGGCTTCCCACAACTGTTGCCCGTGAGTGACCCGTCCACGTGAGTGCAGGTTTTTATAGCTCCTTTTGGCATCCACTTGCTCTGTTGTACAAGTGGATCTCTGCATCTCTCATGGACCCCAATGAGCTGCGGGGGGGGACAGCTTACTTAGCTATAGTCTTTTACCATAGTTTGCAGAAAAAAATCTCATCTCCAGTGTTTGCAGCTCTTCCTCTTTCTTTACTGACCTCAGTGCCACCATATTGGTTTTTCTCAAGTGTCCTCACCTTTTCCTTTTCTCTGACTTGGAAGAAAGTTGTTGTCCATAGGTATTATTGTTCTCAGGTTCTATCAATTCAAAAGTTCTTACAGAGTTTTGCAGCACTGAAAGGTTGATGTCGTCTGGGCTCCATGCTGAGGAGTAATTTGCCATGTTCCTACCACTGGCCATGTGGCTCAACTGGCACCGTGTGGGCAGTGCTGGCCACCACGGCCACATGGCCCCACTGCTGCTCCTGCCTTTCTGCCACAGCGTGGCTGGCTAGGAGTGGCTAGGAAAGCACAATTTGCTGTGGGCCACGCCGGGCATGCTGGTGGCTGTGGCCATGCCAAGATGATCCCTGACGGCCACCTCGCCACCTGTGTACAGAACTGTGTACAGTTCTTTTTCTTCTTAAATGTATCATCACAGAGGCATTACCAACTTCTCTAGTTGAGCCAGCAACACGTCCATTGTCAGAGCCTTCAGGGATTGGCTCTGCCAGACATAGTAGAAGCTTCAAGCAGCTTCTCTCAGAAGCTGCCTTTGTGGCTTCCCCCGTCAGCCACAAAACAAACAAACAAACAAACAAGCAAACAAACAAACAAAAAACCAAACAAAACCCCCAGGCTTTGTTAAACCAACACAGTTGTCACAATCCGCTAATATAAAGCGGGTGTCATGATGGTTCGTTAACCAAATCTCAGGGTGCAAAAGAAACAGGGAAAAGTTTTTAGTTGCAGTCAACTCAATGCAATTTATTGTGTATCAACACAGTGTATTTGCGATAGAAAGGGAGAGATATAGGAAACAAAGGATAGCGAGAAAAAGAGGGGGGGAGGTATAGCTACCATGGCCGGCGAGTCTCCCGTCGATCCGTCTTCTTCCATGGGGGAATTCCAAAGGGGTCTTGCCAAAGAGTCCCTTTATAGTCTTTTCGAAAGCGAGGGGCAAATAGCCAACACATTACAGAAGCGAGGGGCAAATAGCCAACAGGTGAGGGAATTAAGCCCATTGCTTTAGCACTAGCATAGCTCATTGTTTTAAGCCAGTAGCACAGAACCAGTAAACAGACAGTATGTCCCACGCCGCTCCCACCGCTGTGACAGCAGGACCGACACGGCCCACTGCAAACTGCACACAGGACCAGTTCAGGCATGACGTGCTGGGCAGGGTTCCCACCTAGGTCAGGCTGCCTTGCTGCTTGCAGATGATTGTGAGACATATGAAGGGTCTTTGGACCGTCTCTTACAACAGTCACCCTGAGAAGTAGATCAGAACTGAGTTTTGTGGTAAAAGGGTCTGAGGAGCCACATATCTACATTTAATCTGTGTAGTTAAAATGAAGTCACAGCCCCAGAGGCTGATGGCTTCTGGTCATACCTGTTCCCAGTTGTCCTCAGCATGTTGCTAATACAGAAGGATCTGCTCTGGTTTCAGGCTGTCCTTGCTGGAGCATCCTGGTCACTGCAGTCCTGAATGCTTGAGATACAGAAAGAGCCCTGGACCAAGTGGTCAGTGTCAGTTAAACAGAGAGAGAAGTACAATGTGCCAAACTTTCTATGGACAGGAACTACTCTGCTTGCTTAAGTTTTAAAATTTTGAGTAAATTTTTGATGGGGCTGTTTTTTTTAAATTCTGCTTCTAGGGAGAGGGATTTTTCTCTCCCCTATTTATAGATCGTAATCTACATATGCACATAACTTTTTGAAGGAAAAGAGAAAGTAAAAAACAACACCCCGTGCTACATAAGATTATTAGTCTCTTGAGGCTATTTATTTTGTGTTAAATCAACCTTTCCCAGTGTGCTTTGGGGTTTTAGGTATTTGGAAAGCATTTCAGCTGACTCTGCAGTTAAAAGTTGAAGATGGGGATGAGTGACCAACACCTGGGGAAGGGTTGTAGGTGTGATTGGGTCAGGAGCAAATGGTGAGGGCTTATGTTCTCCTGGCTTGAGACCAGGTTTGTCAACACCAAAACATTCTAAAGCAGGATCAGTGCCACAGGGAAGGGCTGCACAGCAGCCCTGAGCCCCAGCCTCTGCATCAGCAGGGACAGGCAGGTGGAACTCATCTATTTCCAGATTCAAATGACCTTGTTTGTCTCTCCGGCTCATTTTTAGGCAGTGAAAGCTCATTTCAGCTGTTCAAAGACAGTACTAGCTGGTCCATGGATTTAAGGAAGCATCCAGTCTTCAGGAATGTGTGTTGCCATTCTAGCCTTGTCCCATGAGAGGGCACAAGGGGACAGGAAGAGGACAGGGAGTTATTACTGGGCCTATGCTCATGGATTGCAGGGGCTATCTCCACTGAGGAGGAAATGGAACTGGAGCTGGAACTAGAACTGGAAATAGAAATGGAAATGGAAATGGAAATGGAGTTGCCTTAAGTTGCCCAGAGAGGTTGTAACTCCCCATCCCTAGAAGTGTTCAAGGCCAGATTGGACAGGACTTGGAACAACTTGGGCTTGTGAAGGGTGTCTGCCCATGGCAGGGGAGTGGAACAGGATGAGCTTTAAGGTTTTTTCCAACCCAAATCATTCCAGGATTCTATGAAAAACTTTATTCCCATGGTCCAGACTCCAAGCCTTGAGGCTGGCCTCTCCTGTGCTCTGTGCCATGCCTGCTCTTCCAGCGAGGGGGTGGGAGCAGGGACAGCCCTCAGAGAAAAGCTTTGGGGGAGTCTGCTTTTGCTTGGATCCAGCCCTTGCCATACATCCAGCCCTGTGTGAATCCTGCTCTGATCACATGCAGGTAAAATTTCAGTGTAAAATATATGGTTATAAAATAGTGCTTCATACAATATTAAAACACCTTTCCCAGTGGGACGTGGTTTTATTGTCAACTCTTACCAATGGTGTTCAAGGAATTGTCACTCTGATGGCCATGGGATCCCAAGAAGAGCTCTGCTCTTTCTGGCCTGGGCTGGGGATCATTACTTTCCTTGCCTTTTTTTCTGCACTACTTAAGGCTGAGAGCTGAAGTAAAGCAGAGAGGTTTTAATGAGTGGAATCAATCCTTTCCTGGCAATGCTTCATGATTTCTTGGAGCTCTGACTCCCCTCTGCTTTTTTTGGAATGGAAACAAAACAGGAAGTTTGAACTTGAACTTCAAGTAACTGTCGCTTAACTGTAGTTAAGTTACAGTATTTAATTAATGCTGTAAAAGTCGATAAAAAGCAGATTAATTAGTGGAAACAAGGGGATCTGCCCTGTGGATTTGGGGCTTTTTTGCTCGAAAGACCCTTCAGCATTTTTAAGTGTGGTTTATTGGTGGTATGGTTTTGGTTGCACTTGGTTTTATTTTTTTTTTTTTCAACTGTGTTCTTAAAATGCCTGTTTAATGAGTTATCTGACACTGCTCATACAGGTCCCCATTCCCCATTCTGACCTTCAGAATTTTATCAGGAACAAATGTGCACAGGAAGACCACTGTGGTTTTCGAGGCTGGAGAGTCCTGGAGCAGAATAGGGGGGTCTTCCCTTTCCCCCTGAGCCAAGATTCTCCCTTCATCTTTTGAAACCTCACTTTCTCTTTGGGAGAAACTGGGATTTCTGCAGTTTTTCTCCAGGATGATGGAGAGGAGGGATTACAAAATCACAGCTGAGGGATCTAAAAAGCTGCTTTATGGTTTCTTCTACCATAACTTACAAGATAAACTAATTTTCATCTGGTTTGTGTACAAATTTACATTGGGACGAATCTTGTTCCTTATGTTTCTAACTTACCCTGTTCCTTCCACCTCATACAAAGGACATAAAGCCCCTCAACGTCCACCAGCTTCTGCTCAGAGGTTGCTCAGGGGTGTAAACCTGGTCTGGCAGTGTCTTTGCTCCCAACAGTCCTGTCAAGTGGTGACAAGGGACAGGGTCCTGTTCCCTGATGTTTGGTGTTGGGTTTTTGCTTCCTGGGTTTGACTTACTTAGTTCCCTTTGGACTGCTGAAATAATGAAACTGCCCTACAGCATCAGGGGAAAACCCCAGCCCCCATATAGCAGCAGAGCTTAGAAACAACAGACTCTGCATTTCTGAAAACCCATTTCTCATTTTCCTGTGCCCCTGTGAGGGAGACGTAGAAGGGTGAGGTAGCAAAGGTTTATTCCGGGCAGGTGTCGGGGAGATCTCCGCTCCCCCCAAAGAGGGGAATGAATTTTATAGTCCCACAGAATTGGGAGGGCACAGCGAGAACAACCAATAAACACAAACATTACATCGACTCAGACCAATGGCGATATTACAGAAGGGAGGGGAAAACATGTCAATCGGTTCTAAACCAATTACTCGACGCCCAGCGAGGAATTTTCCAGAAGCTTGCCTTGATAGGCACCTCAAATCCTCCCCACTGGGTGTGGAATATTCTTCTCCAACACCCCTGGACCAAACCATCTCTTTTAGGGGAAAGATAACTGTACCAATATTCTTCAAAAAAGGAAAAAAAACTTCTTTACGCCTCGCCCCCAAGGCTTTCCTCTGCAAGGGACGCCTCTAGCCACCTGAGGGCTAGGGCTGGAGCGGCTATTGGAGTTCCCGGGGTCCCCACACCTGGAAATATTTGGGATTAAAAGTATTTGAACATACCATGCGCCCTCAAACGATTCAGTTTGACACTACAGTACATACTCTAAATGATGCAGAGAAATTGTTAGGAACCATTAATTGGCTGCGTCCCTATTTAGGACTCACTACTGCATAACTTTCTCCTTTGCTCAGTATATTAGCTGGAGACTCAGATTTAAACTCACCAAGACAGATTACCCCTGAAGCTCAACAAGCCTTAGACAAGGTACAACAAACCCAATCACCATGTGTACCATGTGGACCCTGACATTGATGTAGTTTTTGTTGTAATTCCAGAATTTCATCCGACAGGTATGATAGGCGGAAAAGACTCTACTACTGAAATAAGCAGTAAAGTAGATGTGTTTATTCCAGCGCTGGGATGCGTAGGGGAATAGTTCCTCCTAAGGCATGCGTGCCCACAGCTGCTCTCTGCTTGGTATATATCGGGTTAAAAGTTCCATATTCATTGAGTTTCCCAANTTTACCTTTTACTCCCCCTTCCCCCTGATTCAGGTATTATTGTGAAACATAGGGTTTTCTTTTGAACACTTAAATACAGAGATTTTAGATAAAAGCTAGTTTTGCTGAAGTTAACTTAGAATAGACAAGACACAGAACTCAGCTGGAGTTAATTAAGGAAATTAATGATTAGCCAGGAAGTTAAATACAGGATAGGCTTTGATTATCTGATGTTTGTTCAGCTGTGCTTATAATAGGTAATTAATAATATTAGAAGGAGAAATTCAAAGGAAGGCCTAGACAGTAACAAATTTTTCCCATATGTAATCTATTAAAAGCAATAGAGGAGGGAACTGGGAGTCTTCCAAGGTCAAATGTATTGTCAACACCCAGAGAGGCAAAAAGGTCAAAGTGAGGAAAACAAGCCTTTACTTCATCAGAATAGCCCACTCCTCATTTTTACAACCACCGACTCAATTTCATTGCAAGAACTGCGCATGCTTAAATTTCTGTACGAACTAGGGAATGGGAGCTGTCTCTGCTAGGAATATGTATCCGTATTTTAAATATGCATTATTGCTTTAGATAAATAGGTTCTGTATTGGATTGTAACCTTGGAGCTCTATTTTTGGGAGAGATCCCTGCAGCTTCCCCAGCGCTGGAATAAACATACACTTTCTAACCCTAATGAGTTAGAGAGTCTTTGTCCATCTCAAGGGGATATTGATATTAGATCTAGATCCATATTTTCATAAACCAATTGCACAATGGTCTGATCATTGGTCCCCTGACCCATTGCATATTTTAGAATGGATGTTTTTACCTCACAAGCCTAGAAAAACAGTCGCTACAATTTTTGAATTAATTGTTCAGATAATTATTAAGTGTCAACAGCGATGCCTGCAAATTGTTGCCAAAGATCCTGCTACATTTACTATTCCTATTCAGCAAGATTATTTTGAGTGGCCCTTGGCCAATAGTTCTGCACTGCAGAGCACGCTGCAGAGCTACACAGGACAAATGGATTACCGTTTTCCCAGTCATAAATTACTACAATCACTGAATATCACCCCATTATCAGCAAAACCTAAAATAAGTTGTACTCCTGTAGATGGGCCTACGGTATTTACAGATGGGTCAGGAAAAACAGGTAAAGCAAATTTTACCTGGAAAAATGAGGACGGATAGCAGACTTTGCAGGGTCAGGGTACTTTTTCAAATTAAAAGCCGTTATTATGGCCTTTCATCATTTTAATGAACCTTTTAACCTAATTGTTCATTCAGCTTACGTTGCAGATGTTGTACAGCCAGTAGACTGTTCCTTTTGAAAGGAGTTAATAATGCTGATTTGTTTCTTTTGCTTATGGACAACCTTCCTTGGTATAACGAAACTTTTCCCGAACAAGGATTTTTAAAACCGGGACAAGGACTTCCTGTAGGAAGATGGAGAACCATGCGCCCATCTCCCTCTCTTCCCAACCCTGGAGATAAAATGAGTTTTAAAAAAAAGGATATTAAAGTGACCCATATTTTACCTTTAAGGGTCAAATTAAAGTCTCAAGGGTGGTCCACTGACTTTTTACACGGATTTTCTCTTGTTCTGAGAAGGTTGCCAGTGCTCCCTTCAGAGATCTCTGATAAAACTCAGGGATCCTTCTGGGTTTATGGCTGTGAGAAAGGCGACTTCTTTTCCAGCGACATAAATCTGCTGGAGACACTCTCCAGGACGGTTTGAGACCACTCCACGTTCTGGCGCCATTTATTACTTTGCCCTTGCCTGGCTCTGTGGGGTCCCATATGCTCCCACAGATGCACAGGCAGGGTTAGTAATACGTCAGTGGCAAAGAGTCAGGAAGGGTACTGCTTTTCATCCCGGCAAGGTGGTTTATTCATCCGTCCTCTCCAGAATCTCCATAGCATGTCCGAAGCACAAAGGAAACGTAGCATTTTTCCCAGGCTTGGGAGAAGGAGAGATTAGGGGAATGGGGACCAATAGGGAAGCTCTGGGGGAGTGGGGAAGGGCAGAGCTAACAGCCAGCCAGGGAAGCCAAACTGGTAGATTGACATAACAGAACATACAGCCTGAGAGAAACCTTCTGATGATCCCAACACAGAACATCATCGCTGACCACACCACCACCCTTCCCCCATCAGATTTGGGAAAAAAGAAATTTTCCTCCGAGGAAATTGAAAGAGATAAAAAGCTATTTATTTAATAAACACACGGGAAAAGGACAATAATGCTAAATAATAAAACCTCTCACTATGGAGAGAAACCTGAGAAGATTTCAGAGTCCTTCTGTAGGTGTAGTCTCTCTCCTCCTCCTTTAGAGCTGGGTCGTTGGCCCACCTCCGGGGCCTCGATTGAAAACTTCTCCTTTTGTGTTCTGATGTTGAAAGAGTCCAAAAGAGAAGAAAGAAAAAAACTGAAGTCCCAGGAAAACAAAGTTCAACTCTCTGTCTCCCTCCGGAAAAAAGGAGCCGAAAGCCGGCTGAAAAGCAAGAAGGGTGCTTCTTCTGGCAGCAGCAGAACACAGAGGAGTATGTATATGTGTCCTTGAACAACTGCTTGAAAAGTTCACTTGGTTTTTCTACTCTCCTCCCTCTCGGGCTCAGTTTAAAGGCACGGGAAGGCACAAAAGTAATTTCTGGGCATAGAGCAGTGATAGGGGATACGCATCATAAAGTCACCCCAAGAGACCCGTGCTGATGCATTAGCTGTTTGGGCAGCTCCTCAGCCAGATAGGCTAGCCCAGGCTAAAACATCTCATACCTTTTTTTCATCAAAATGTATGCACATTGTGTAAACAGTTTTCGCTAACACCTGCAGAAGCTCGTGCTATTGTTAATGCTTGCCCAGATGTCATAACTTTAACAGACCTTTACCCTTGGGAGTAAACCCTCGTGGTCTTTTGGCCCTACAGCTTTGGCAGACTGATATTACACACATTTTTGTGGTTTTAAATATGTACATGTATCTATTGACACCTTTTCCTCTGTTATATGTGCTTCTGCTCATGCTGAAGAAAGGCCCATTATGTAATTTTGCACTGGCAGCAAGTCTTGGCTGCTGTAGGCATACCTGCCTATGTGAAAACTGACAGTGGGCCAGCCTACGCCTCTCAGAAAGTTAGGAATTTTTTACGTCTGCGTGTCGCTGTGCAGCACAGACAGGTAGAGAAACTACACGAGTCAGATCCATAGAAAAATGGCAGGCAAGCCGAGATTTATTAATTTTTCACAGTTTTTATAAGGTTGTTCGCAAGGTGCGTTATGTGTCACAGGGTCATTGGTTCTTCGGGCCAGCCACCCCCACAAGGGGCTGGCCCAAGTGCTGAACACATAGCAGATTGTTGTTTTTCTAACCGGAATACAAACTGTCAGAGAGAGTTTACAAAACTGTACCATTGTTTTACTTTGCATGTATGGGAAAGACAGATTCTCACAGAACTTTAGAGAGCTGAAGGATTTCTGTGTGAAACACTCCAGCAGCGTCACAGTCTGTGGGGAATGTCTCACAAATTTGGTATTCCTCATTCTCCCACTGGTCAGGCTGTTGGTGAATGTGCTCATCACACACTTAAAACTGTTTGAGAAAAACGAAAAAGGAGAATGCAAGGGGAAACCCCACAGTCCAGACTTTTGAAAGCTGTATATACAAGAAATCACTTGACCATACAGGCTCATTCAAACAATCCCTCCATTTTAAATCATTTTTTTCCTTGCAGTCTACCAGTGAAACACATTTGCCTTGAGCTAAAGTATGGGTAAGAAATTTGCTTACCAGACATTGGGAAGGCCCCTGGGACCTTGTCACTTGGGGGCACGGATATGCTTGTGTTTTCACAGATACTGGACCACGATGGGTGCCAGCAAGGTGTGTGCGTCCTGATTTGGGGTAGAATATCCCACTGCCCGTTCAGCCAGATCCTGAGGATAACAGGGACACAGGCTGATGACCTTGGCAGGGTAGCTCGAGCTACCCCCAACCAGAGAGAGCATCGAGCACCGGTGACCAAGGACTGTATTGCACTGTATATCCTTGTGATCAAAGGGTATTGGCTTGCATTGGGATGTACTGGAGTGCAAATGGCACCGAATAACAGAAAAATGCAGGTGCCAATATGGTACTTGTCAGTTTCACTGAGCTAAGTGTCTGCTATTTCTGCTTGGCCTGTTAGTCAGCTGAGAACCAATGTGTGCATTACCCTCGCCAGTGTGATGGGGCAAGATACTCTGTGCTCAGCCACTGCTACTCCTGACAATCCTTTTTCTCCCTGCCGTGTTGGCTTGCCGATAGATGACTGGCCAAAGCCTAGGACAGTTAGCAAGCTTTTACAATCATGCAATCACGCTGATTCTTGGGATTAATGGGTTTCATACCTTCCCCATGCAACTCTCGAGCCACAAGAAATAGAGCTTTTAGGATCCGTGAAAATGGACCTTTGTGTCAAGTTTAATTACTCTAGATCTAGATCTAATCAGTCCAAAGTGTGGGATGTTTCTCCTAACCAATCCATATTTGCAAATGAAAGTGCCTGGTGCAATTACAGTTCACCACTTATTTCACACTCTACTGCTGTTCCTCTAGCTTTGCCACCAGAAGGGTTTTTGATTTGTGGAAACGGAGCACGGGCTGCAATTCCATCACGCATTAAGGGAGCCTAGGACGACTCTTACTGTTAACACATCTGTGATTTTACAGCATAAACCACAGAGAGGGAAACGCAGTACCCCACGTGTTTGCCCTGATTGTGATGACAACACCAAATTTTGCCCACCAGGTACTCATTGGGTTGTTTCCTTCTTTTCTCCACAAGTAGCAGCTGCTAAAGCATTGGGACTGTTAAACAAGTCAGGATGTTGGTTAGCTCAGCAAACTTAACGCCACATCACTTGCTTTAGCCGGGTTATTGGCAGATGTTGATTCAGTAAGACATGCTACACTGCAAAATTGAGCTGCTATTGATTTTTTGTTGCTAGTGCATGGACATGGATGTGAAGATTTTAATGGAATGTGCTGTATGAATTTGTCTGATCATTCAAAATCTGTTCATGCCCACATGAAGGAATTACAAAAAAGCTTGTCAAATTGCGTGAAGAATCAGAATCTGATTGGCTTCCTAGTTTGTTTGGCAATTGGCAAATTGCGGGATGGATCAAAAATCTGTTTAGAATTGGATGCCTGATCACATTGGTTATTTTTTGCATCCTGCTCATTGTGCCGTGTTTATTGTCTTTTTTGCAAAGGGCCCTGCAAAAGTCAATAAACACTGCTTTTGTACTACAAAAACAGAAGGGGGGACCTGATGAGGCTGACAGCTGGTCCGGGGGCTTCACAGGGTCAGACCTAAAATCGGTCAGAATTTACCTGTGAGAATTTTACAGTGAAACTTTGCAGCTTCAGTGAAACCCACAGAGAAGGCCAAGAACACGTTCTGGACACGAGGAGAGGATATTCTTGCTATGGGACACTAAGAGTGTCAAGGAAGTACAAGGAAGTACAAGGAAGAACCTGTGGATAATATGTAGCACCTATACCTTTACTTGTATAGCTAATCTTTGACTGCTTGAATGGTCATTGTTTGTTAGGCAGCCTTGTCGTTGTTTGCTACGCAGCCAATCTCATGGGCCACAGCAATTGTGAAGAGGTATAAGAATAGCAGTAGAGAAAATAAAAAATTTTTACGACTTTGGATTATAACAAGCGTGTGCTGTTATGGCCATCTTGACCAAAGCCAAGCTTGTTTGTCTCTGCACAAAACACAGCACAGAAAAGAACTGCAGGATGGGGCCTGCGTGTTCAGGGCTCAGGTTTTGCTCCACTTCATCTCCACAGAGATACAAATAAGGTGAAGAAGCTGAAATGTTTATTAATGGCAAGCAAAGCAGAGGGATGATCCAGAAGCAGGAGAAGGGAACAGGCAGGGTCTGAGGGCTGCAGGGAGGGAGCAATAAAGAGCGAGGGAGAGGCCAGGAGGCACCCAAACTTCCAGGCAGGCTCAGGTATGCGTAGCATCAGCTGTGCCTGGAGCTCCAGCTGGTCTCCTCTTGCATGGGATTTGGTGCTGTCCTGGTTGTTTCAATCCGGAAGATGAACTTAGTAACTCGGCTCTTTCATCAAACATGACTTGAACTAAGACGTTTGTGTTGGAGGGGCTGTCATCTGTGCTCAGGGCTTGAAGGGCTGGAACAGAGAAGAACAGACGCAGGGTCATTGTGAGGAAACCCCCTGAAAAGACCGTCCCCACGCTGCTCCTGCCTTGGCCTGGAGGGAGCAGGAGACAACAGGATCAGCTGGAAGGTGCTGGCTACAAATCCCCCACAGACCCCTGCAATGTGCTCTGCCCATGCTGCCCCTCATCCACACAAAGGAGCAGAACCCTCTGCAGCCGAGGCAGGGATTGCAGCTGCCCCTGCCAGCTCCCTCTGACACCCCACTGGCCTCACTCACCCTCACAGATGAGCTGCAGCTCTTCCGGCTGCCCCTTCATGAGCATCCCGGCAATCCCTAGGAACACAGAGCCTGTCATGGCCCCTGGCCCAGATCCTGCTGCGATGGGGCAGGGAGAGACCAGGACCCCAGACTTGTGGCTCACCAATGGACCGGACAGCAGCCTCTCGCAGGGGCTCCTGTGGGCTCTCCAGGTATGGCAGAGCCTGACGCAGGTACTCGGCTGCTCGGCTCCTGTCCTCTGCCAGCTGCAGAGAGCGCCAGGACAGAAGGGTTGGCGCGGGCTCAGCCCCTCGGCCGGGCCATCCCTGTGCCCAGCCCTGGCCTCCCCTGCCTGCAGAGCCCAAGGCCCAGATGGCAGCCGCTGGCACCGGGCTTTAGAGGGGGCAGAGGGTCTGGGGAGCCGCGATGCCGCCCCGCACCAGAGCCCAGCCGGGCCGGGGCTGCGCCAGCACCCAGTTCAGGGCCAACGGAGCCTGGAGAAGAGCCCGCGGCCCCCAGGAAGGGAGCAGCGTGTGGGGCACTGGCTGGCGCCCCTGGGGGCAGCACAGCTGCCAGCCCTGCACACTGGGCACCAGGGGCAGGGAGCTTCTCCAGGCTGGGGCTGGAGCTGGAGCTTCCAGGCTGTCCTTACCACACGCTCACAGAAGCTCCATGAGTCCTCCGTCTTTAGCAGCTGCTTGAGATCTCTCCTCTTGAGGAACCTTACTGCACAAAGCAGCGTTTCCTGAGAGGCCTGCAGAGCAGCAGAAACCCAGAGATGGCACCACAGCCCAGGGCACAGGACTTGCATCCCTTTGCCAAGGCCAGGAGGAGGCTGGAGCCCATGAGGCACCAGGGCAGGAAGACACTTAAGCCCCCTCCCAGGGGGACACCCTGGAGCTTTGGAGTCCTCACCTCTGCCACGCGCCGGTTCTCATCATGGCAGTGGAAAAACAGTGGGAGCAGGCTCTGTCTCACATGCCTCTTCAGGGGCTTTTTTCCCTTTTCCACTACAGATTCCATCACTTTTTGGAAGAGCTGAATGGAAAGGAGCTGCACAAGTCCGTTGTCCTGTTGGAAAGGAAAAACTCAGCACCCCTGTGCACAGGCCCAAAAATGTGCATTTTGCAGTGAATTCGGGCAGCACTCAGTGCCCTTGGCTAGGGGTACAGAGCCTTACATTGTCAAAGAGTGGCCGGAGTGCCTCAGCCAGTCTTGGGGCCGTGGGGCTGGATATGAGGATGTCTTTGTTCAGGAGTACATTTAGGAACACTGAGAGGGTCATCCTGACCACCTCTCCATCTGCATTCCTCAGTAGCTCCAAGAGGCTTTCAGACAGGCTGCACATTTTTTTGGCCTGTGTGGAACACAAGGTTGTGCTGTGCATCTGTGAACGGCTGCACCGCCAACACCGCTCCAGTAGTGCAACCCCACCCCTTTGCCATGGATCCCAGAAGCCAAAAGCCTGCCCTGAAGCACTCAAGCAGCTGAATGGTGATGCAGGAGAGCTGGGAGCAGCTGCCACAGCTCCCAAAGCCCAGCTAGCTCCAAGTGATTGAGCTCCCCAGCCCCAATACTGCCAGTATGGCTCCAGCTACTGCCTCCTTCTCACCATCGAGGGGTCTTTGCTGAGTACCATGAGGCCTCTGAGCGCCAGGCGATGCATCTCCTTGGCCTCGCTCTGCAGGTGCCTTGTCATGATCTCCAGGACACTGTCACCCCATTCACTCAAGTCTAGGCACTCAAGGGCCTGAAAGGCACAGGGCAGTGACAGGGGGCCCGGCCGGCAGGAGCCCGGAAGGGCACAGGGCCGGGCCCAGGCAGCAGCAGCGCAGGGCGCGGGCACCGTCCCCGGCAGCTGCGGCTACGGGAGGGCAGAGAGCTGGGAGGCAGCTCAGCGAGGCAGCGTTGGCCGACAGGCTCACCTCCACGAGGAATGCCGTGCCGGCAAGATCCCAGCGTGGCTCCTCCCTGTTGAGCAGCCCAAGCAGGCGGAGTGCAATGCAAGAACACAAGGGTATAGAGACACGATGAATCTCCCTGGCAGGGGAAAGAGGCACCATCAGCCCTGAGCTGGGGGGGCAAACCTCTCCCAGGACTGACTCACCCAGCTCTGGTCTTTCCCCACCATCCTGCGAGGGGACATGGGTACTTTGGGAGGTGGCTGTTCCCGAGCACCCTCCTGTCCCAGCCTTTTCCAGTCTGCTCAGCTGTCCCTCAGTGACAAGGCCCTCTGGCCCATAACCACAGGGTCTGTGTGGGGTGTTCCGGGCACAAAGGAGATGGGCGGTGGGGACAAGGGGGTCTCACCTGGCCAGCAGACCCACTGCATAGTGGTGGGTGTCAGCACTGAGCAGCGTGTCCCAGCCACGCTTGCGCTCCACTGCCACCAGTAAATCCAGACACTGCAGTCGGCAGAGCAGGGCCTTCAGGGTCTGCACTGCAAACCTGTGTGCAGAGCAAAGCCCAGGTCACGCTGGGAGCCCAGGTCTCAGCCCTGGGGAAGTGGGAGGGACAGGAGGACTGGGATGGAACACCTGTTGATGCTGGCAGGAAGGCCATGTTCCTTCTGACATCTCCTCCAGAAAGTATTGATCTCCTCTGGCAGCTGCTCTGTACTGATGAAAACTTGGAAGAGCAGAGCCACGAGGAGATGGGGAGAATATTCCATAAATGGCTCTGGGCACCAGGGCAGGCGGAGAATCTCCCAAACCACCCTGGTTCCCTGCAAAGGACAAACCACTCAGAGACAGCGCTCAGAGCCGAGTGGCAGGGCCCGAGCGTGCAAGAGAGAGGGCAGGGGAGACACAGGGGGAGCACCAGGCCTGGTGCCCCTGAACCTGCCCCTAGCCCAGGTTTCAGCCCAGCGCCTGAGGCAGGGAGATGCATTGCAGTGGAGGGGAGGATGGAGAGGCACAGGAGAGGCAACCTGGGTGCAAGCAAAGGCCAGTTCCAGAAACTCACAGCCAGCGCAAAGACATCCTTATTGTCCCCATCGGAGGTGTACATTTTGTGCAGTGGCCAGTCCTGCATCACACAGAGCAGTGTTGGCAGCACCTTGTCCAGTGTTGGTCCTGATGAGGCTATGGTCTTCCACATGATTGCAGCACCTCTGCAGGACCAGAGATGTGTGTCGGGGGGGTCTCAGCCAGAGCACCATGGCCTGGGACAGCCACAGGGGCCCAGGTGAAGGAGCCACAGTGCCCTGAGGGGCAGGGAGAGAACATAGCAGCAGGGTAGGGGCTGACATGCCAGGGCTGGGAAACAGACGGTCTGATGGCTCCTGGAATTCTCTGCCTGTCTAGCAGACCCCATACGACAGGCTGTACAGGGCGATGGGCCCTAAGGGATGAGCCCTGAGCCATCAGGGCAGGTGGGCCCTGTACCTGTCACATGATGGGGCACAGCGCAGGAGTGTCACTGCAACATCAGTGGGGTGTGCGTCAGTCAGCCTCAGGATGTCCATGAACAGCCTGTCATCTGGAGGCACTTTGGACACAAGCCTCTGGTGGATGTTCCTAACAAAGCCTGGCACCTGGAGAAGGCACAGGGAGAGTTGGAGAGCTGCCGGAGCAGCAGCTTCCCCAGCTTCCCGTGAGAAGTGCTTCCCTGCCCAGCACACTGGGCTGGGCCTCAAAGGCTGAGGAGGCCCAGGCTTGAGGCACCATGTGATTCCTGGGGGGACCCAGCCCTGGCCACAGGCTGCTTACTTGGCTTGGACTGGAGACAACTCTCTCCCCAAAAAGATCCAGGCTGGGAGCAGAAGCTATGCCCCGAGTGGATGTGGAGTCAGGCTCTGCCGCACCCCTGGTCAGCATGGTGATCATCCCTCGACACCAAGTGCCTGTACGGTTCGTAAACATCTGCAAAAGAAGGAACAATAGGGAAGAGAGGGATGATCCACTGAGTGCTCCAACAGTGATTATTGACTGAGAAGGTGGGGATGGCTCTCAGTACCTGGCCTATAAAGCGCCGGCACCTACGGGTAAAGTCCTGCTCTCGCGCCTGGTCTACAGCTGCATCTGGCAAAGAGCAAGCACAGCCAGAGCTGAGGAGCTATGGGAGAGGCCAGAGAACACAGCCCAGCCTTGCCCTCCTCAGGCAGGGACAGCCCCGGGATGGCCAGGGGACACAGCACGGCTGCTGAAGAGGGTCTGGCCCGGCTCCTCTTCCATCCTGTCCATGGGCCTGTCCCCAGGGGATGGGATGGGATGGGATGGGATGGGATGGGATGGGATGGGATGGGATGGCACAGGGCAAAGCTGGCTGCAGGCAGCAGCCCTGTGGCCCAGCTCTGCCACTCACCCTTCTGCAGCAGCTGGAACTGCTCCATCTCATTACGTTGCTGTGGTGGGGCACCACCAGGGCCTTTTTCCACCTTCTTGGGGACGCTGGGACTCTTCCTCTGTTCCATGTCAATGCCTGGATTTATGGCTACCTGCTGGAGAGATGCCTTAGAAAAGTTCCAGGCCAGCAAGTGCTGCAGCTGTGCCTTGAAGGGACCTACAACAGAGAAGCCTTGGGAAGGCTACAGGACACTAAGTCCTGCAGTCTGTCCTTGAGGGCTCCTGCCACAGTGACAGGAGACATTTTGTAAAGGTTCTCAGTCAGCAAGTCCTGCAGACTGCCCTCGATGGCACCTGCAAAAGAAAAATCTTGGGAAGGCTATGGGCCACCATGTTCCACAGTCTGGCCTCAAGGTCACCTGCAAAAGAGAAATTTCGGGAAGGCTATGGGTCACCAAGTCCTGTGGTCTGGCCTCGAGGTAACCTGCAACAGTAACACCTCGGAAAAGCTCCGGCTCGGCAAGAAATGAGTTGGTTGTGCAGGGGCTCCTCACAGCACCGCTCTGTCCCGTCCTGTCCTGTTGCGTGCTCTGAGCACTGTGGCGTGGCTGCATCATTGCCAGCCCCTATGTCAGCAGGTGTCACAAAGGGCCCTGGGACACCCTGTCCTGTTCCATCCCGTGGTGGCCATGCTGCACTGTGTCACAAAGGGCCCTTGCACACACTGCCACCTGCCCTGGGGCTGCCCCCAGCCCACCAAAGCTTCCCCATCTTGCAGGGAAGATGTTCCCCTGAGTGTCTAAGACAGCCCAACAGGAACTTTAGGAACAGTTAAAACAATAAGCAGATTCTCCTGTGCTCTGCCTGCTCAGGGCAGCAGAAGGAGCCCCCACAGCTGCCAACACAGCTGCAGCAAGAAGGGCACAAGGCCTTCCACAGAAGCCAAACGTGCTTTGGTGTCTGTGCTCCTTCCTGCAGGTGGCTGTTGGCAGGAGCACCTGGAGCAATTGATGGCAACACTTGGTATCTGTCAGAAGGCAGAAGCTGCTGCTCCTTCCTGGAATGATTTTTGCTTGGAAGTGATTATCTGCAGCACAAAATCACCATCCGCTGTTGACTTTCACGGGACAATTAGATTCTTACAGAGATACTGTCAAGTTTCCTTGTGTTGCTGCCTATCTGGCTGTGGCCAGCAGCTCACGCCCAAACACAGCTGGGTGCCTGCTGGGCAAGGGAATGGACAGGCATGAGCAGTGATTTTCCCCGGTGAACAAGGGAGGTACTTGGGGAGATGCAGAGGATAGGGATAACTCTGTGATGAGAGAACCTGCTCTCTGTCTCTGATTATGGTGCCAGCACTGTGAAGCCAAGCAACCAAGACAAGCACTGGTAGCAGACATATCCTGCCACTTTCTGCTGTTCAAAGGACATGGAACACACCTGTTCCCATGGCTCCAGAAGACTTGATCGAGGAACAACAGAGGGCTTTCCAGTGGTAGGGGACAGCCTCCAACAAGACCAGAGCAGAATCCTCTACCAGCAGAGCCTGAGCTTGTGACTGGGGCCATCTGTTCAGTAGACACCAAAGTGCTTACCTCCCTCCATGCCTGAACCTCAGCCACAAGTCCCTTCTTTTCTTCAGCATTTTCTTCTGCTGCTTCTTCCTTTGTTCTTGAGGAAGTTCTGCATTTAGAGTTTAGAAGCTCATGCATGTTTTTTTAAGGTGCCTGAATGGAGGAGAGGGTCAGCAGCTGCAGTGCAGGGCTAGTGTCCCACCAAAGTCTCTAACGACGGCAACAATGCCAATGCCTGGGGACACCTGACTGTGGAAGGAAGGCAAGACTGCCCTCAGGCAGGGCCACTGAAGTCAGTCAGGGGCACAGGCTGCAGCTGAAGCTGCCAAGTGTTGGTGAGAGGATGGGAGGAGAAAGCCATTGTGACCACTTTCCCTGACGTCTTTTGCCAAACCACGTGTAGTTGTGCCCACAGTATCCCCCCTTTTGGCATCCCGGCTGGTGCGGATGCCTCGTTGGGCAGCTGCCGGTGTTGGGGGTCCTGCTATTCCTGCGCACGGCCTGGTGCCGTTTCTGTGGCGTCCAGAGCCGCTTTGGCAGCAGCCACCCGACTACCCTCCTGCTCCGAGAGATGTCGCCGCACTTCCCATGGTGGCAGCAGCTCTGCGGGCCCAGAGCTCTGTGTCAGGGGTGTGTCGGCAGCACAGCACTGTGGCCTGGGCAGCCGTGGGGACCCGGGCTGGCCGCCAGCCCTGCCTCTGCCCACTGCCCTGGCAGCACCCAGTGGCCGTGCCCCGGCAGGGCCCCCCTACCCTCTTTGTCCACAACCCAGCCAGCCTGGGCAACATGCGGGTGTCCCCACTGTCCCGCTGAGGCCCGGCCCCGAGGGCTTCTGCCGCAGGCCTGGGAGATGCGTCAGGGAAGCGCCAGAGCAGCTGGGTGGCACGAACCAGGCGGCTGCCTGGGGGCTGCTTATGGCCTCTGACCCCAAATTCCTCAGGCCTTCCAACCAACGCATCCACTCAAGTCCTCCTGTCCCATCACAGCCTCCTGCCACCATGCGCATCCCCCTCGTGCCTTCCCACGACCTTATTCTGTGAGGCTTTCGCAACACCTCTCCCCTTCACGGCCTCCCNGTTGATCTCGCACCTTCTGGTAGCGCGAGAAGGGAATCCTCTGTATGGCGAGGTGGATGTACAGAGTTTGAAAGGCCAGGCTTGAGATGGCTGGGCTGCTGTCATCTATCATGTCCTGAAGGGCTGGAACAGAGAGAAACAAAGCCACAGTCAGAGCCTGAATCTGCGGGGACCTGAAGAGCCCCTCCTGACAGGTCCATCCCACCCAGCTCTTGCCACAGCCTGGAGGAAGCAGGCAGGGGACAACAGGATCAGCTGGAAGGTGCCGGCCGTGAATCTCCCGCAGGCCCCTGAAATGTGCTCTGTTCTCTGCCCATGCCGCCCCTCGTCCGCGCAGGGAGCAGAGCCCTCCGCAGCCGAGGCAGGGATTGTAGCTCCCCCCGGCAGCCCCCGCTGACAGCCCGCTGCCCTCATTCACCCCCGCAGATGACCTGGACCTCTCGCTCCTGCTCTCTCAGGTACCGCCCGGCGATCCCTTGGGGACACAGAGCCCGTCAGGGCCCCAGCGGCAGAGCTGCGCCGCAGCGGCGCTGCCAGCCCTGAGGCCACCCGACCTCACTCCCCGGCAGCGCTCAGCCCGGGCCCCTGCCTCGCCCTGACGCCCGAGAACAGGCGGGGCTCCGCGGCCTGTCTGAGTACTAGAATTCTGTTGTCCTGCGGGGTAGCTCAAGGTGTGCAGCTGAGCAGTAAATTTGGTGCTGAGGCAGGAACTTTCCGTTGTTGAAGCACAGCAGCCACATGGGGACACCCTCATAGCGTTGTGCCATTGATGAGTATGGATTATGCCAGAATATCTGTCCCTTCACTGCTGCATTTGTCATGGAAATTTATGGCACCCTCCTTTTCTTTGCACTGGCCCTCAACTTTAACTTGTATTGAGCTGTGAAGATGCCTTGTGCAGCTGGCAGGAAAGGCATGAGGAGAAGAAAATTATTTTTCCATGAGTCTCATGACAATAAAGAAAAATGACGTTTGTCTTTTTGGTGTGGTGGGTTTTGGTTTTTTAAAATCATAATTCTTTGTGACTGAAATCTTTCACTTTATCAATAGAGCAGCTATAGAAGTTAAATAAAAATCTTTAATTGCAATGTAGAAGTTATAAATTTGGTAGACACTTGGTCTGTTCTTTTTTTCCCCATGTAAAAATGCCAGCTGGAATGAACAAATCGGGTCGTTTTCTGCACTCACCCCATGGACAATTTTTACTGAATTTTAAGTTGGACAAAAGTATGGTGATGAGTACACTTGATGATATAGCAACAGCTGCTATGTTGGAAACCTGGACAGAAAAGGTTTAATTTCTTCTACTAAGCAGCTTTAGAACATGCAAAATGCAGAAGTCATAGCTGACTCTCAGCTCTCCAGAGTCCTCCAGAAGAATCCTGTTTGTGAAGCACCGTGGAGACAGGCTTTCATGGCACAAGTGGTAGTCAGGGATCATGCTTCATGTTAGAGTGACCAGAAAAGCCCCTCCCAGAGTGCCTGCTTCTGTTATGTCAATCTATCCGGTTGGCCTCCCTGGTTGGCTGTTAGCCTTTGCCCCCTCACAAGAGCTTCCCTATTGCTCCCTGTTCCCTAATCCCGCCTTCTCCCTAGCCTGGGAAAAACCCTGAATTCCCTTTGTTCTTTGTATTTTGCTTGCGACTTTCGAATGTGAAGGATCATTAAACCACCCAGGAGGAATGCAAGTAAATACCCTTCCCGACTCCTTACTACTGACTCTAATACTGAACCTACCGGTGCGGCTATGGGATCACTCGGGACCCCACAGAGCCAGGCAGGGAAAATATTAGCACAGGAGAGGAATTTAGACCCCTTGTCTCCCCTATGGTTTCAGTTGCTGACACTTGCCATTTGCAATGTACAAATACACCTGCCAAACATGGGGTTTTTTCTGTCAAATGAAAACAGTCCTGCTGAAAGCATATGCTAAACCTGTTTTTATTACGGATGTACCCAATGAATCCTAATTTCTTGCAGGCTCAGGTCCTGTGTACAGGTGTGCTATTGAAGTATGTCCCACCTCAATTGTTTTGGTTTTCTTTTTTTTTTTTTTTTCCCTCCTTAATTAAGTTTCCCTGGCAACTTTGTACTGAGTTTCTTAACTGTATCTGAAACTTGTCTGTTGCATTGTAGGTCAGGAGGTAGCAAAAGTGATATTCACCAAGATGTATGCAAATTGATATCTTGATATTGATTGATATATTTTATTTTTCATACCTATGAGAGGCACGTGCGCCTTGTTGCACAGCTTGGTGGGAGCTGCGGTGTGGGCTGCAGGTTGTGCCCGGGGTGGGGGAATGGCTGGGGCCCCAGCAAAGGCCCGGGACCTGGCACCAACCCTTTGCCTAACCAAGGGCTCGGGGCTCTGTGGGGCCAGGCAAGGGTCACCCCGGGACACTGCAGGAGTCGGGGAACAGTGAGACTAAATGCCGGCATCGGGGCGAGCAACAGACTGGGATGGAGCACAAGCCGGCGGAGAACCCAACCCTCTTGGAGCCTCCCTGTTCCAAACCCCCACCTGCCAGCATTTTGTCCTGATTTGGGGGAATTCCTGCGGGGCTTGGAGTCATTCGGAAGGTGCACGCAGACCGGAGGAAGGGGTTGCTTGGGGTTTTTTCAACACGTGGAAAGGGACTTGAAAGTCACTCTCAGTGCTCGGAGCGCTGGCACATCCCTGCGCAGACAGGGCCACCCTGGCCGGGCTGTTGGAGCTGGGAGCAGCTGCCTGGGGCCGCAGCAGTGCTGCAGGAGCCACAGGAACTGCAGGGCCACTGTGCACGAGGAGCGGCCATGCTGCCCTACCACGCTGCCCTGAAGCTTTTCCTTTTCTGCTCTTTTTCTCAGAGTTGCCGAGCGCAGCGATTCCAGTTCCTGCCGTAGAGTCTGGCAGGCGCATTCCTGGATCCCAACACCTCCGAGGGCTGTGCTGGGTGGGAGCTCGGACTTTTCCTGGCACTCGCCCCGGCTGGATGGACTGAGGCAGTGCCGAGCCCCGCCAGCTTTCCCTGGGAGCCCTGAACGCTGCGGTCTCTGCTCAGGGCTCTTTTTGCCGGGTGCCCTGGAGGACCCTCACCCTGAGCAGGGGCTGCGCCTTGGGGAGGACCTGACGAGCGCTCGATGTCCCATGGACAACCAGGGCAGGAGCATCAGTGCGGCCGGGCCAGCCTCCTGTCCGCAGTGGGGTCCCTGTGGAATCAGTGATGCGAGAGTGCGCTGGGTAGATGCCAGTCAGAGTGCTGGAGGCCTTTCTTTCAGGATACCCAGTCGGGAATCAAAGGACAAATCGATGTTCAGTCACTCAAGTGCTTCAAGCTCGGCGTCACGAATGCAACAGTCGTGGGTTTGAGCCCTGAACAGAATAACAGTCGTCCCATAGCAAAATGTAGTCCTCACACTTACTGTGCTTGTGGCCTTTCTGTGAAGATACTCTGTAGGGGAAGGACCAGAAGGGCGAACCCTCCCTGTGGCTCCCTCACTTCCAGCTTGGTGCTGATGAATGCCAGAGTGTTGGGGTTTGAAAGTTTTCCTTTTCTGCTCTTTTTTTCCCCTTGAGGAATTTTTTCCCCATGTGTGTTGCTGGGGAAACAGATAGCTGGGTGCTTAAGAAAACAAAGGTAGAGGACCAAGGGGGCTACTCTCTGGCACCTGGGGGGTGGAGACACACCTCAGCGGGCTAGGATTTCAGCGTTTTTGGTACACAGAGAGAGACCACTGCCACGGTGGTGAGGAGAACTCAGCACTGAGCTTCTGCTTTTTCTGGCTGTCTTCCTTCTGCAGGAAGAAGCCCTGGGATTCCCAAGCCTGCTCTTCCCTGCCGTGCTGGGAGTCGGGCTGCAGCCGTCCTGCTTCTGCTGCTGTTTTGAGCCTGTGCTACTCTGTAGCTCGCGCGTCCTGCCTGCCTAAACCTCCCGGGATTCCTGCTGAAGCTCCGGACTCATCTGCCAACCGGGACTGGTGCTCATCCCTGCTGTTGCAGCCTGCTGCTCGCGAGGGTCCTGCCGGGCACAGGGACCAGCTGCCCAGTGGGGTTTGTGAGGCCTTTGTTCCACCACCGCCGGGACCCCGGGAGCCGCCATTGCCTTGTGAGGGCCGAGCTCGCTCCGGAGCGCCCCCTGCCGGCGCGGGGGAACCATCGCACCCGCCCTGCTCGCCGGGGCACTGCGGGTGTGGTTCTGTTTGCTGGCACTGCCAGAGTTATTGGTGTCTGCTTGTGTTGTTCTTGTTTCTATATATATATCTGCTAGTAAAGAACTGTTATTCCTATTCCTCGTATCTTTGCCTGAAAGCCCCTTCATTTCAAAATTATAATAATTTGGAGGGAAGGGGGTGGCATTTTCCATTTCAGGGGAGGCTCCTGCCTTCCGTAACAGACACCTGTCCTTCAAACCACGACACAGAGATGCAAGTTCCAGCCCGGCACAGTTCCAACTCTGAAGATTCTCCCCGTGATGAAGTTTAGTCCTGGTGACTTTACAAATGACGCTGCTGAAAGGAACTGATCAGAGGCTACATCCTGCACGCACAACAGACCTCAGCTGCTGTGTGACTTGGCTGGGCACACAAAATGTAAGCACTTGAGGGGCACTTGCCTCAGCAACACACAGGCTGAGATGGACACCAAAACCCAGCACCATATGCACTCAACAAACATCTCATTTTGCCTCACACAACTCGGCCTCAAACACACACAAACCCAAACCCGACATACAAAAACACTACTATTGCTTTTCCTCTCAGCTACAATCACTTCACCACTCTTCCCACACTTCACCCCCCCCCCCATATTTACACCTACCTACACCTTGCCTCACTGCAACCATCACTTTTAAACACAATCTACAACCTTTAGCTACTTGTTTGCCTTTAAATGTGGAATCTTTGCTTCCTTGTACATTTTCATTACTTCTCAGACATTTCAAAACTTGCTTTTGGGGGTTTCATTTGAATTGCCCAGTTCTTTCTATGTTGTCTTGGGGCTTTGTAGCAGCTGGGTTAGTTCTTTTGACAGGTATTTTGTTTAGGTACAAACTAAACACTGCCAGCCTGGCCACACGCCCTCCTCCTTCTGAGGGGGGTGGGTTGGTTCTGCAAATCCCTGCCACCTCCCTGGCTTTTTTCCCTTTCCAGCTCTTTGGAGGCAGTTTCCAATGAGGCAAACTCATTCCTCTTGAGATTGTCCACAAAGCCCAAAACCTTCTTTTAGAAGAGGGTTTTTTTGACGGATTTGTTGGATTTTTAAGATAGGAGGGAGAATGGTAACTCCTCAGAATCATTCAAAAGCTTCTCTAAAACAAGCAAGCTTATTTGTCTCTAAGACCTGTAACACTTCCTTTTTTGTCCCTCTGCTGTACCTTTGCACACCTTTAGTGACAGGTCTTTACATATGCCCTCTCTGGCTTCTTTCCTCAGATGTTCCAAACACTCTGTTGGTGGGATAAAAGTCATCTTCTGACAGATGTTTTTTTTTATTCCCCACTTTGCTATAATCATTGCTCCCAGAATGCTTCTGTTCCTTGTACAGTGGATGGATTTCCCAAACATTAGAGTCCTTGAAAGCTGGACCCTGAGAGATGATGTGGCAGGTGTGTGCCAGTTTGGCCAAATTTGGGAAAAAAATATCCCCTGAGGGAGGGAAAAAACCCAGGTTGCCACCACCCCTCCCCCCTACCAGGTTCGGGGGAAAAAAATTCTTTTTCCTCGGAGGAAAGTGAAAGAGATAAAAACTATTTATTTAACAGGCCACACAGAAGAGGATAATAATGCTAAATAATACAATCTCTCGCTGTGGAGAGAAACCTGGAAAGGTTTCAGAGTCCTTCCGTAGGTGCGGGTGTCAGTGTCTAGATCCTCCTCCTCAGGGCTGTCGGCGGGCCCCTACTGGGGCCTGGGAAACAAAGTCTCCTGATGTGCTCTGATGTTGTGAAGCCATCCCGAAGAGAAGAAGAAGAAAGGAAAAAAAAATTCCAAAAGAAAAGAAAATCCCAGGAATACTCTCTCCGGAGAAAAGAGTCGAGAGCAGGCTGGAAGGCAAACGTACTCTCTCCCCCCACTGCCGCCGAGTAATCCCCCGTAGCCTGTCTGTCCTTGAACATGAACTTTGTTTTAAAAAACAAAAGTATCTCAGGTTTAAACTGGTTTAATTGCTTTGTTAATGACCCCACTGTCGCTTGCCAAGAAGCTAGGTCATAATTCAGCTCTAGGGCAACATGTGTTGCATCCCTCCCTGGGGGACAAGACACCATCCCTCACACTTGCTCCTGGAAGCCTTTGCATCCACACCCCAGTTTTGGTTCAGGAGGGCTCTGTCCTGCAGGTACCCCCTCTTAGTCTCTCCTTTCATGTGGGGAACCCGCTACTGGTGGGAGGAAAAGGCACAGCTGCTTCATTAGCATCCCCATGGTTTCTTTGGCAGCTGTATTGGTCCAGTTGAAGACAGGCACTGGCTGAAATAGCTGGAAGGAACAGGGCCCTTGCTGTGCCCAAAGCCATCACTGTCCACATCATACTCAATCCCAGCAGCGTCATCATGCTCTGGCTTCATCCCCTCCTTGGGCTCCTTGATGGTCTTCCAGGTCTTCTCCAGCTGCTTTCAAAAATATCCCAGCTCCAGGTGATCCAGCTATGGACAGACAGATGCACACATCAGCCAGCTGCCCCAGGATGGGACATGGTCCCCAGAAAAAAGCCAAGAGGGAATTCTCAGAGGGATGCTGCCTCAGGCTGCCAAGCCTTCAAGGTGCCAGTTTTACATAGCAGGACAAGGCACCCTCACCTTGCTGTCCATGATGTCACTGAGCTGCTTCTGCACCTCATGCCAGTGCTGCTCCTGGCTGGACACTTGGCTCAGCACCTCCTGCATCCTTTCCTCCAGTCGCTCCATGCATGCCTCAAACTGGGTGCAATTGACTTTGGTGCCCAGGGCTGCTTTCTAGCTTTCAGAAGCTAGAAGCTTTCTGGCTTTCTAGAAGGCAGGAGAGTGATGAGGAAAGGGTGGAGAAATGACAGGCAGAGCCAGAGCATTCAGGGGCAGAAGGATTGTGCCCCTTTCCAGAAGGGTGTGGCCCTACTTGTTTCATCGCCCCTGCTGGGTCGGTCCCACCAGCCAAAGGCACCCGGAAGGAGACAGAGGGACCTGGCAGACCACAGCTGGTTTGGAAATCCTCCTTCCCTCTAGGCCAGTTCTTCCACCCAGCCCCCAAGGGACAAGGGACATTTTGTCACCCTGCCTGGGACCCCTTGGCCTGGCACTGGAGCCCCTCAAAACTGCACCCCATATTACTGTCAGCAATAGGTACTGCTCCTCTTCTTCAGTTTCTCCAGGGACTGGAACAGAGCCTTCCAACACAGAAAGCATCCCATGACACTGCAGCAGGAACAGAACTATGTCCTGGCTAGACGAACACCCACCATTTCCCCCTCAAAAAAAACCCAGGTGTCCTGGGTTACAATGTGTTCTATCACCATCCTCATGAGTTGCTGAAACCAGATGGGACAGTGTTTTTGTTGCCTCCTCCCTCTGGACTATCTCCCTGATTAATGGTCCGTCAGTGGCCCTGCCCATGACTCGGAGATAACTCCCTCTGGACTATCTTCTGTTAACAGCCCATCAACACCTTGCCTCACGACTCATCATCCCATCGTGAGATGCTCCACCCAGAAGGAGGAACCAAGCATTCCATCCTCGATATAATCCGGGATTCTGACCACCACAGCCTCTCCACTGGATTTCCAGAGGACAGGAGCTACACAGTCACTGGACCTTTCCGAAGCAGAGCAGACCCTCTCATCAGGATCACTGCTTCAACAGAACCATCGTACCTGCCCTGCTCGCCGGGAGCTGCCAGCACCCCTGCCTGCCCTGCTCGCCGGGAGCTGCCAGCACCCCTACCTGCTGCAACAGTAACTGCACCAAAGGCAAAAGTGCTTGACAGCCGAGAAGGCTGTCACTGGGTTTGGGGTTCTGTTACTGCCATAGTTATTATTGTTTGTTTGTTTATCTTTATATATATACATATCTTAATAAAGAACTAGTGTTCCTATTCCTCATATCTTTGCCTGAAAGCCCCTTAATTTAATTCGGAGGGAAGGGTGGTTGCATTTTCCATTTTCAGGGGAGGCTCCTGCCTTCCTTGACAGACATCTGTCTTTCAAACGAAGACACCAGGGAAAGGCACTTAGAACCCACATGGATTGGCAAGGGGACAGATCCCTTGCAGTCCACAGGTTGGGGTATGCTCTGTCACCACAAGGGTTTCAGCCATGCACCTCAATATCTTTCTCCTTCAGTTGAAAGTCTTGCAGGCTCCCTGTGACAGAGCTGAGCTGCTCACATTCTCATTGCAGGTGCAAAACAATATCCTGAATGCGCTGCAGCAGCTCCTTGTCCTGCTTCAGGGAGGATGACAAGGTGCTGCCATGCAAGAGGGGCCCAGCTGCTCCACAAAGAGCCGGGATACTCAAGCAGTAGCCATGGGCCCTCAGTGCCAGAAGGACATTTGCATCAAGGCTTTAATGTCCTTCCAAGCTGCTGACAAGTCCGAGCCAGTTTGGGGGCAGAAAGAGGTTTCTCCCCAGTACAGCAAAGCCCAAGCAGCAGGTAGGTTGTGGCAGCCCCCACCCAAGCCCCTTGTGCTGTCGTCTGCCTACATGGCTTGGCCACCTCAGCTGCCTCCCCACATCCAACTTGCCCACCATGGGCAGCCATGAGTCCAGGGAATCTGCCAGCTCCTGGACCTTTTTGTAGTGTAGGAAGAGCTCCCCAACATGCACCCTGGTGTCTGAGCTGCACCTGGAGCATGCTGCCTTCTCCTGCTCCTGCTGCATGCTCCCCACCATTGCCATCAGTTTGTCCACATGCAGGTAGGGGAGAAGAAATGTCACTGTGTCCCTTTGGGTTCTGTGGCTCATCTGCATGAGCACACAGACACAGGGATAGCTTCAGTGATACATTATCTGACTGGCAAGGAGCAGAAGAAGCTTTGCATAGAGTTCCACAAGCAACAGTTTGATGCTCTGACCCGTGAAGGGTTTCAGAGGCAAATGACCTTGAGCACGTGACAAACTGCTCTTAAGTAGAGGGATGTGGCTAACACTAAGAGCCAACCTGGGAACCAGAACTGGGGTACAGTACCATAACTGAACAGGCATCCTGGGAGAGGCTTCTTTCCCTCACCATAACATGAAGCATGGTCACTGTCTACCACAAAGAAATGAGCTCTGAGATGGGACAGATGCAGCACCAGACTCAGGTACTGTGGAGGCTCAGAGACTCCATCCAGCTGGGTGATATAGTCAGGAACTCTGCCAGGAGCACCCCTATGACCTGGGAGGTGGTGGCACTGCTTCCTGAGGACCTCACCTGCTCCTGCAGCTGGTCAGCCCTCCTGGACGTCAGCTGATCCAGCATGCTCTTCCTCATCTCTCCCAGGTCCTCCAGCTCTTGTTTTGTCTCCAGCAGTGCAGACCTGGACAGCTAGATGGGGGCAGGGGCAGACTTTGCCTCCATGGGGCCGCTCGGGTGGTGTCTCTTGCTCCCAAACTGGGATGCTCCCAGCATCACTCAGCTCCCTTTGCAGGCCCATGGGGTACAAAACCCACTCCCACCCTCTTACCCAGCTGCAGGGAGAACTGATCGCTCGTACCTGCTTTCCACCTGGCTTCATCTTCCCTCAGCTTTCCAATGGCATGCTCCAGCTGATCTGGGATGGGCAGTGGTGGCAGATTCAGGCCATGGACCCCATGTTGTCCCAGCACAGGATCCCCTCAGCTGCCTCCTCCCTGCCCAAATGCTATCTTACATTGCTGCAGATCCCTCTGGGACTGCTGCCAGCTCACCTTGTCCTTCTCACCCTGCAAGTCACTGGCCAGGCCCTGCAGGGAGGACACTTGGCTCCGCAGCTGGTCCAGCTCACTGATGTTACTCTCCTGGCCTATAAGGGCATGGTCCAAGGAGACACACTGTCAGTCAGGGGGTCTTGCCCTCAGGGCAGGCTCTGACCCAAGGTATCCCCATGCCACCTAGCTTGTGGCATCCCTCTGTGTCCCCAGAGCACCAAGGATGTCTGTAGCATGGGCTTTCTCACCACCAGAAAGATTGGGTTTCATGCCAGTGGAACATGGCTGAAGGCCTGCTCCTCCTCTTTGGGTCCCTGGAGATGCTGGCTGCATGCCTGGGATGGTGGTCTGGGTGCCAGGGGTTCCTGGCTGCATCCCTGGGATGATGGTCTGGCTGCCAGGGGTTCCTGGCTGCATCCCTGGGATGATGGTCTGGCTGTGCCAGGATGCTGGGTGTGTCCTCAGGATGGTGCTGTTAACACTGGTGGAACTTGATTACATTCCCGAGGTGGTGGCACAGGCACCACATTGGATCTGAGGGAGCACCTGCCCACTTCTCTGGGATCCCTGGTACTCTCTGCATTCCTGTTTGGGTCTCCAGGGAAAAAGGCTGTGTCCCTCGGCTCTGGACCTGCATACCTGGTCGCTTTGTCTCCAACTCTAAACTTGATCTGAAGGTGTCTATGGATGAAGTGGGGGGCTCAGCAGAGGCAGACCAGACCCCATAGCATTCCTGGAAGAAGGAGGCAAACGGGACCAGCTTGATGGGCACAAAAGGAGCAGCAGCAAGGGTAGGCTCAGCACCCCACACCCCACACCCTGTCCTCCTCCCCTGTCTTCTAAAACCCCAGTTCATGGAGTCAGAGTCAAGTACCCCACAAAGAGCCAAAGCCAGAGTTGTGTACCCCACACCACCCAGGGACGCAGGGCAGGGGTGACAGGGAGACAAAGGGAGGGACGAGGAGGGGGTGAGGGTTCAGCTCCCTCCCAGGGGAACTGGGAGGGGAGGGGAGCTGGTGGCAGCTCAGCTGCCCGAGTGCCTGCTGCATCCTTTTTATGTCCTGTCCCATGCTGGATTGCTCAGTGTTCATCTTGCCTACCTCCTCGTGGAGACCCTGGCACAAACCCATAGCCTAGGCCCCCCCCATCCTGCCCTGGGGAGCCCATCATGCAGCCTGGGTCAGCAGAGATGGACCCAGCACCTCCTGCCCAAGCCAGATTCTCTGCTGGAGCATGGAATCCCATCCAAATGGCAAAGAGCTGCTCCCACAGGTTCAACTGCTGCCTGGGGAGGGAGGACAGTGGCAAGTGCTGCTCAGGAGGTAGGGAGATGTCAGAAAGAACAAGACAATCTCAAGGTCTGGGACCAAAAAGAAGAAATTTATTTGAAAAACCAAAGGTGAGGAGTTACCCCCCAAAATTAAAATTTTAAGAAAAGCAAGGAAAGAAAGAGGAAAAGAAAAAGGAAAAAAAGAAAACAACCAGGTTGTTGGTGATAAGAGATCAGCTAGCCAAAGGCTAGATGCCCTGCAGCAAGAGCCTGCAGTTTTGAATAGGAACTCAGCTAGTCCAAGTCCTTATAGCTACCAATTGCCAAGGGAGGTGGAGGTCGGTTCTCCAAAACCTGGTGTTCACTGGCCTAGTCCATGATGAAGTGGCACCTGGGATCCTGGGGTGAGCCTTTTTATGTGTTGGTTTCTCTGCCCAGGTCTGCCTCCTGTCTGGCCCCCATGGTCCCGGATGATTGGTTGTTTCGAAGCTTGATGTCATTCCTTCCCACCAATGGCTCGCATGTTGTCTAGGGCAGCTATTTTGGCGGGAAGGAGCCTTATTAATATTCCGGGTTGCCATGGAGGCAACTGAAAGGAGGACAGTGTGATTCTAAATTTAGTAACTGGCTGTTACTATCTTAGCCTTTGGCTTTGCCTTGATCTCCTTTAGGAATGTAAAAACAGCTTTAAACACACAATTTCAATTAAATAAAAATCTGAAACTCACATAAATCCCATAGAAACAGTAAATACAACAATGTACATACTTTGAAAAAAGGTGAAGATTATTCATTTAACAGATTATCAAAAGTGAAATCCTAAAACGTCTTAAAAATTCTCTTTAATGTTTAAAGTTCAGTCAACATATTATCTAAACTATTGGGAACTGGAACTTTTATTAACATCTCATAACTCTAACTTTTAACAATTTAACAATTTAAACTTTATTAATTGGAGTAACTTTAATTAACTTAAAGGCTTTGGGGAATGCAATAGTCAATTTTGTGGGTCTGTGTGTCTGACAGGAGACATGGAGCAGGGGGTATCTGGTGGGGGAGCACCTGCTGCTCCAGCATGGCCCGCGGAAGTCTTTGCAGGTCTGCAAAGTTGATGTCAGGCTTGCCCTTAATGGCAGAATCTAGCACCTGGTACAGGCAGACCGTGTCCATAGCAGCTGCCCTGCCCAAAACCACAGTTCCTGTCCTGGGGGAACGAGAGCCTTCCTGCCTGGAAGGGATCCTCTTGGGTAAAAGGGGTAGTTAGCCTCCTCCTCCTTCCTCATCCTTCCTGCCCAAAATCACAGTGCCTGTTCTGGAGGGCCAGGAGCCTTCCTGCCCAGAAGGGTTTCTGTAGGGTCAAAGGGGTGCTTAGCAGTTTCTTTCTGTCTTGAGAGGACAGGAGCCTTTGTCCCAGAGGGGATGTTGTAGGGTGTGTTAGGTATGATGCAGGGGTGGTTAGCCTGCAGCCTCCTTGTGTCCTGGGGGGCCAGGAGCCTTCCTGCTCTGAGGGGATAGTGTATTGTAGAAGATGTGAGCAGTCAGCAGCCTCCTTCCTTGTCTTCCCCCTCAGAGAATTTAAGCCTGTGAGGCACGCGCCCCTCTTCATGCTGTTGCTTTCTCATTGCATCTCCCATTTTTTGGCAGTGCATCACCCTCAGCAGCAGGTAGGTCGTAAAGTCATGGAGTCATAGAGTTGGGGAATGGCTTGGGCTGGAAGGGACCTTAAAGCTCATCTCATTGCACCCCCCTGCCATGGGCCAGACACCTTTCACCAGACCAGGTTGCTCCAAGCCCCATCCACCCTGGCCTTGGACACTTCAGGGATGGGGCAGCCACAGCTTCTCTGGGCACCCTGTGCCAGGGCCTCACCACCTTCACAGGGAGAATTTCTTCCTAACATCCCATCTAACCCTGCCATCTGGCAGCGTAAAGCCATTCCCTGTTGTCCTGGCTCTCCAGGGTCTTGTCCAAAGTCCCTCTCCAGGTCTCTTGGAAGCTATTTAGGCACTGAAAGAAGCCCTAAGGTCTCCCTGGAGCCTTTTTTCTCCAAGCTGAATACCCTCAGCTCTCACCCTTTCCTCACAGCAGAGGGCTCCAGCTCTTGGAACATCTGTGGTCTCCTCCGGATTCGCTCAAACAGCTCTATGTCCTTCCTGTGCTGGGACCCCAGGGCTGGAGGCAGCTCTGCAGGTGCTCAGGTCTCACCTGAGCAGGGCAGAGGGGCAGATCCCCTCTCCTGCTGCCCATGTTGTGGGATCAGCCCAGGACGTGGTTGGTTTCTGGGGGTGAGCACACATGGCTGAGGCATGTCTGGCTCTCACACACCAGCACCCCCAGATCCTCCTTGGCACGGCTGCTCTCAATCCCTTTATCCCCCAAACTGGATTGATTCTGGGGGTTGCCCTGACCCAGGTGCAGCACTAACACTTGGTCTTGTTGAACCTCATGAGGCTTCCACGGGCCACTTGTCGAGCTTGTCCAGGTCCCTCTGCACCACATTCAGTCCTTCAGGTGTCACTGCACCCTCAGCTTGGCGACACTGCAAGCTTGCTGAGGGTGCACTCGATCCCTTCATCTCTGTCATTCATAAAAATATTAAAAAGTATTGGTCCCTGTACAGACCCTGAGGGTCACTTGCCTTCTCCCAAGTGTACACTGGAAGTGCATGTGGTACAAAGTGGGTGGCATCATGTCAAGAGACAGTACTTAGGATCACCACAGTCATGGCTAAGTCTTTGCTCTTTTTATTGCATGTAAAAAAACAGTCTGCATTTGTAGCTCTCTTTTCATATGCTACAACTCCTGAGAAACAGATTTCCTCCAAAACAGAAAAATAATCTCAGCAAGTTTTCTTGGAAGAGTCTGAAGCTGCCACCCAGGGTGTCAGGTCCCAAAACCATAGATGAAAAGACTCTAGATGCCTGGGATGAATCTTGGATGGATGGCAGAGCTGAGAGTTTCTCCGAAGGAGAAAAATTACCTCAGGGAGTAATTACTCCCTCATCCTGGGAGTAGTCTAGGGCTGACACCTGGGACCTCTAAAATCAGAGATCAAAACACTCTAGAAGATCCCTGGGAAGTGTCAGAGGACTCCTGGAAGAAGTAGTTTCCATCAAACATGAATTATACTGAATATATCCTGTATCTACTTGATCTCTTCTGCATGTGCTCAATCCAAAATTGCAGCTTGGAGCAGATTTTAACAATAGCTGAAATCCACACAGCCATGTCATCTCAAGACACATTACCATGTGACACTTGAATAATTCAGTTTCAGCAAGAAATTTATATGCAGTTATACCACAGACAGGTGTAAAGATGTCCAGAATTTGGAAAAGGAAAGCAGGGCTTGAGTTGAATCTTTTTAAGTAAGTTTTTCTATCTTGCTTATCTGCATGAGTGTAAGCAGCAGGATGAGGGAAGTGATCATTCCCCTTTAGTCAGCTGCTTCCTTGATTATATTTTTCTGGGGCTAAATGCATGAGAGGAGACACAGGCTCCCAGCATAGTCTGGTGGAGATGGTGCCCATACGTCTGGGGACAGGCATGTGCCATGAGGCTGCTGTGGCAGCTCCTCTCTGCCTGGGACAAACACTAGCACACAGAAAGGATAACACAGCGAAGTTCCTCTTGCATCACCCTTAGCAATTTATTATCTCTCTGATTTCCAGCTCTAACAATGACCTGTGAAGGCCACACAGCACCATGGCCTGAGCTGGGGGAAGGCTGGAGCCCTGGGGTTCAGGCTGTGCCATGATGCCAACCACCGCATGGCTTTCTACTTCAGCTGCCACTTTTCCAAGGGCTGGTGATGACTTCACCTGTGGAAGCCAGGTGCCACCAGCTTGAGGACAGAACAATAACAAAATTAAGCAAAGTACTCCTTTTCCCCATACACCTGGGGAGGACAGGTGCCCTTCCCCTCCCAGCACAGGCTCCAGAGCAGAGAGAGCAATTCAGAGGCCATCACTGGCACCCACAGTATGGAGGTCAGCTCAGCAAGGATTGTGCAGTGTCCCCATGCCCCCAGTGGTGGGCACACTGGAGGCCCCAAATCCCACACTCTTTGTATAGACAGACAGCTTGCAATGGTAAAGGCTGCCTTGAAAGCCAGGGTGAGAGTCTGTTGAGATGTGGAATACAACACAGCTTGGCAGCTTTGTCAGATCTTCTAAATGGTCTGAAAAGGCACTTCACTCTCCATCGGGGGATGGAGAATATACCTGGAAAAAACCTTAGAAAGGGAATGTTTAGAAGAGGTTCAACAGCAAGCAGAGTCTCTACAATGCTGGTGCAGCACCCCTCCCTGTCAGAGGCAGCAGCCCACATGCTAAGGTCAGCACTGAGACAGCCCAGGCAGCACACACCCCTATGGCCCCATGCAGATGCTGGGATCCAAGACAAGTCCAGGGCCATGGCATCCCAGGTTCAAGCAGACAGGGCTCCCTGCTCCTCCTGCCCCGCCCCATCTGAGGGTCTGGCTCTGGCTGGCAGCTGCCCAGCCAGAGGGCTGTTGGGGTGCAGCCGGCAGAACCGCCCCAGCGTCCAGATGGGGAAGATGTTGCGGTACGCGGTGTAACTGATGGCACATGACTTGTTGAACACTCCAGCAATGTTCTCCTGGGAGACAAGCAGAGAGCAGAATGCTATGAATGACAGGGGACAGCTGTGCGTTCAGGAACACCTTGAAAAGACTAAAGATGTACCTGAGGCCAGTCCCCGTTGGGCAGCTGCTTATCCATCAACACTTTAATGCCCCTTTCCAGCACACCAATGTCAGGGTACCTGCAAAGCACAAAGGAGATGTGAGCATCTTTATCCAAACCATCTGCAAGCCCCCATCCATGTGCCTGGGGAACTCAACCACCTCTAGGCTGCCCTGAGCTTGCCCCAGGCATACTGAGTTCTTTGGGAAGGGCTCCCCACAACCCCAAGACACTAGATATTATGAATATGGCACCATTTTCCCAGGCTGGAGGCCTGTAGTCATATCAAAAGCTTTGCTTTGCACTGGGTCACACCAGCCAGGCCCAAGGTCACCCAACCCAGTTTGCACCTCCTTTTTCCCTGAGCAGTGAGGCCTTCCTTACCTTACCTGGGGCCAGGTGAGGCTGCTCTTACCTGACAGCCATGAGCCCCAGCAGGGCCCAACAGGTGTTGTGGATCTGCGACTCAGCACTCTGCACGTATGTGCGCTGCTCACAGGACTCAAAATCCTCTCCCCACCCGCCATCTGCCATCTGCTTGGAGACGAGGAACTGGCAGGCCTGGGCCACTTCACGGCAGACAGTCCTGCAAGGATGGGGGCCAGAATCAAGACAGGACTGGGGACAGAGTGTGTTTGGATGCCCACAGTTCTCAGCTGCAAAGAGAAGCAGTGCCCATGGCCGGGACTGCCCCAAGAGTTTGAGGATCAGGAAGCAAGTACCCTGGCCATACTGCAGGCACAGGATTTGGGAGTAGTCCCTGAGGCAGAAGAGTCCTTGCGCAGCCAGGGCATCCATCCAACCTCACCATGGAGTCCTACCCTGGCCCAGGAGGTAGGTAGGGGCAGGGCACCCAGACAAACCCTTCTTACCCATCGTGGTACGTGTGCTGCATGCTGGCAAATGCCTCCAGACCAAACCAGGTGCCATAGGTGAAACAAACCCCCCAGCTCCTAGGAGGAAGGGGACAGCAGCACTGTCAGGGGTGCAAGGCCCCAGGAAGAGGCAGGCTGCAACACGGCTGTGTTCACTGAAGAGCAGAGCCAGGCACAGAGCTGCAGCCTGCCTTCCCCTATGGCCCAACCATGCCCAGTCCCACCAGCACCTGCTCCCAGCTAACTCAGCTGTCAGCAGAACTGAGACCACAGGAGCTGGAGCCACCCCAGACTTCTTTGGGTCTTGTGCAATGCACAAGGTACCTGTTCTACCTGGGCTGGAGGGAGAGTAACTGAGAGCAAAGCACACCAGCTAGAGGAGGATCAGCCCCTAATTTCCCTCCCACAGATCCTGCCAGCCAGGAATGCTAGCCATTATGATCCCTCTCCCACTGGGGCAGCCAGAAGAAAACTGGGTGCTGGGAACACAGCTTACCCTTCCCAGGACCCATCTGCTCGCTGCTTCTTGCGACAGAAATCCAGGCCCTTCTGCAGAGTCTCCCTGGACAGGAAAGAAGTCATCCACTTCAGAAGCAGCTCAAACTCAGTGTCTGCTTCACCGGTGGCTCCATCAGCCCCTCTGAGGCTTTGATGGATCCCATTATTAGAAGGCACAAGAGGCAAGAGCATGCAGACAGGTAGCTACATTGTTCAGGAGGCCACGGCAGGCAGCTTGGGACAGTGAGCCTGTCTTCTCCCCTGCCCAGCTCTCAGCTCAGTACCTCACCTGATCTCCAGGGCTCGGTGCTCAGGGAACTGGCTCTGGAAGTGTCTCAGTGCCTGCATGACAGCTGATGTGCACTCCACATATGTGTAGTCAATCATGATATCACCTGCCAGCAGGCAAAGGGTATCAGTGCCACAGCCCATGTGTGGGCAAGCCTCCAGACTAGCCGCTGCCAGCCTGTCTCTCAGACCCAGGGCACACTGATCCCCCATCAGGCACCCACTGGGCATGGCGAGCCCAGGCCACTTTCTCTCTTCACAGTGGGCAGGACAACCAGCCCCCACAGCTCCCCTTACCAAACACCTCTGAGGGGTTCAGCAGTTCCAGTAAGTGGCCTCCTCGCTTGGTTTCATACGTGGCGAAGCCTCCATCCGAGTTCCTCATGCTCAGCAACTGCCCAGACAAGCAGAGAGGGGGGTGGGACAACCTCATGGGCCAACATGGACAACCTCATGGGCCTCATGGACAACCTATTCCAGTCTGGCCCCAAGCCAGCTGTGAGGACAGAGTCAGACCCACAGGTCTGTGGGGCTGGCAGAAAACCCAGGTCCCAAGCCACCGTGACAGGCAGGCCCAATCTGGACCATCACATCACATTAGGTCACATAGGCAGCTCTGAATCATGACAAAGAGTGTTGCCACACCAGGCCTCATACTAGCTCAGATCTAACCGGATTTAATACCAGATCAAATACCAGATCTAACAATTCCTTGGGCATTGGCTTCTCTTACAATCCTGCATGTCCCTTGACCTAACTTTTGCAGCTCTTACCACATTCACAGCATCAAAGAGGCGCTCAGGGGGCACAAGCTTGGCTATGAAGGGGCACTTCTCTTGCAGTAGCATAACTGCCTTCAGCCCCTCTGCTGTGCAGTCTGCCACGATCCAGCCGCAGTCCCGTGTGCTGAAGGGGAAGCCACCCTAGAAAGGCATCAGATGGGCTTAGGGAGCAGGATCACCTTCCCTCATCCACTCTACTCTTGGAAGAGAGCAGGTGCTGCTCCTGATTCCTACTCCCTCTGCCAAAATCCCTGCCCCACTCATGTGTCCTTCAGAGACCAGTCAGCCATCATACCTTGTTCATATGGCGATAATATTTCTGGTAGTCAGGTGGGTTCTCCGGGATCTGCAGGAGACAAGAAACAAGTGAGGACAGCCTGGAGGTGCCTGGCTGCAGGACCGTGGGCTGAAACCATTGCAGGTGCAGAACCATGTGGGAGTGGAAAGCACCTGCCTTCCACTGAGGGAAGTAGGCAGGAAAGAGGTCAGCTCTGGAGCAGGGAGAAATCACCTTTTGGCCTGGTTTCAGCAAGTATTGCTAAAGTCCTCTTTGGAAGCTTGCCTGCCAGGGAACCATCTGCTTTCAGTGCTCTTGCTGGCAGCACCATGAACAAGACCCATGACTGCATCTGCACCAAGCTGCTGGTGACAGTGCCCCTCACCTTGAGCCACTGCTGGCCAGGCCAGCAGAAGCTGAGCTCCTACAGTCACTATCCAATGATGCTGGGTTTGCCAGATGGGTGTCTCAAACATGTCAGTACCAGACAAGCTGAAGGGCAAAAAAACCTAAGCTTTCAGTTTTCCAGTCTCTCTAAGCTCAGGTAGCCAACCCAAGCATCCCTGGGCCTCACCAAGGTCCTCTCTAAGCTTCAAAGATGGTTCTCTGAAAACAGGGAGCAGAAAACAGGAGGCTGGGCCTAGGACTTTGCTAGTCCAGTGCTTCAGAAAATCTCTGAATCTCTGCATCCAACAGGGTTCTGAGTAACAGCCAAGCCTGCACAGCCAGTGTGTGAGACACCACTAGCTATGCTTACCTGGGAGAACTGGAGGAACTCATGGGCATTCTGGAGGCAGGAGGTGAATTCAGGCATCTCCTGGGCTTCTGCCTGGAAACAGAGATGCACAATGAGCAGTCAGCAAGGGGCTGTAGCCAGACATGTTTTCCCAGCTCATTCACAGGATGCCAGGCCAGAAGTGGCACAGCAGAGCTCCAAGGGGATGCACAGCAGGAGCTCTGCTATTTGGGAACACGTGAGCAGAGACCATTTTCCCAAGGCAGCATGTAGCATTGAAGGGTGCATTACCTCCAAGAAGGCTTGGATGGCGAAAGCAGTATCCCAGAGCTGGGATCCATTTGTGCCCTGGAAGAGAGAAAATAGATAGTGAGAGGCAGGTGCTAGCAGCAGCCTGACTCAGCTCTGGGGTCTATGGGACAACACATCCCTCCCACATTACCCCCAAAAGCTCCCTCCACCCTGTTTTATGTCACTGCATCATGGCTGAAGTGCTGCCACAGAGGACAGATGCAGCAGGTCAAGGGACAGCAAGGGGACACAAAATAAGACAGCTGCATCACCCTGCTCTGTGCACAGCCAAGGCAGGAGAAGTGGCTAGCATTAAGAAACAGCAGGACACAATGACTGAGAGAAGCAGAACTCAGCCCACATGCAGGATCAGAGGCCTGGCTTTCTCTTGCCCTTCTTCCAGGACTCATGAGGATGGAGGGAATAGAGGCCTAGAGCTGTCCTCTCAGCTTACAGCCACAGGGAGGCAAATTAGCAGAACAGACTGTACTCCCTCCAGGCACAGCTGGGAGAAGTAGCAGTGAGACACAGAAGGCCACCAGGCACCAAAGGTGAGACACCAGGAGCTCAGGCTTGGGATGAACATGCTATCCCATTACTCCATGGGCTGCCCCAGCACACCAGGGTCCCTTCAGTCACAGGTGAATTCCTACAGCACTTCACCTGCATCTTCATGCCGTCGAGGCCCAGCCTGTGGGAGGAGAGAGCACAGTGCTGCAGCACAGGCACAGTGGGACCACCAGGAAGCAAGTCAGGAGCCACAGTGTGCTTAATCCACAGGGATCAGAGCCCTGTGCTGTGTCAGTTGGGTCACACTCAGCCCTTACCAGAGATAGTCAGGGATCCTGGAAACATGTTCCTGAAAAGCTGGGGAATCCTTCCCTTCCATGAACCAGCGAACCAGCATGTTGATTGTCTTGGAGATCTGCCAAGTGGAGCATTGTCACTGCTCTGGATAGAGCTTCTTCCAGCCCCAGAAACATATATCCCTCCCACCTCAAGACAGAGTCATCCAGAGGTTATCTTGGCCTTGCTCGCAACAGCTCCACCTCTGGCATCACCCAGCATAGCTGAGTTAGTGGGGCAGGTGCCATGAGATTACTCCAGAGCTTCCTCTCAGATTATCTCCCGGAACCTCAAGGAGAGACACTCCTCACCAGGGCCACAGCTGTCCCCATGCCCTCTGCATCTCTTGTGCCCTGTTAGCCTTAAGCTCCTGAGCATCAGGAGCAGCATGAGTTGAGCAAGATCTGGTGGTTAGTACAGGCCACAATTGCACAAGCTGATCCTTAAAGAACAAAGGGTGAGATATTAAAGGATTAACAGCAAGTGTCCTACCGGCCCAATGCTGATGCACTTGGTGAATCTGTCATCAGCCTTGATGTGGTCGTACAACTCTGTGACGGCTCGCTGCCGTAGTGCAGTGCTGTGGTGGGCTTCATACACGTTCATGATGGCTACAGAAGAAGAAAGGGACATGCAATGAAAGAAACCCCACCCTGTGCAGCCAGGTTCACTTGCCTTTGGCAGGCTGCACCCCAGCTCACACAACAACCAGTTGAGCAAAACATCAGGATAGAGCAAAGCTCTGCCCCAAAGTAGCCTGAGGACATGGGCACAAGGCCCTGCTGCTCTCAGGGAGGGAGACCCCCATGGATTATATAATTCCTGTCTCCATCCCAGCTGCAGGGCATACACCAGTAGCTGGCAGTAGACTCTAAAGAGCTCTGAGGGTACAAGGCAGCTTCAGTATTCCCTGCAGCAGCTCCTGCACTCACCATAGGCAGCACCCAGGAGCCAGCTGTGTGGGGTGTACACATCACAGGCAGCCACATTGTTCCTCTGTGCTGGCCAGTCTATGCTGGCATAGTCTTGTACATACAGCTCCTGACACAAGACAGCAAAAGGCATCAGCCTGGCCAGCCAGGAGCAAGCACCTGGGACAGGTAATGCTGGGAGCTGGCTCTCCTGTCTGACAGACACCATGCAGGTACAAGAGCTGCCACTTGGCAAGCCAGAGGCTGGCCCACAAGGATATGGCCAGCACAGGAGGTGGTCATGGAGCCACGTATCCTTGTCCAGCAGGATCAGCTCCTTCCTTACCTGCCGCAAGCTCCGTATGAGCTCGTCTTCTTCTGCTGACAAACGCTTGGCATAACAGTAGCTCATGGGAAGGTAAACCTGGCGGCAGTGACACCAGAGCCGTGATGGATGGGCTGGAAACCATGTAGGAAGGAGCCTGATTGCAATAGAGAAAGTGCTGCTGTGAGGAACAAGGAAGGCCAAGGGCAACATGGAGAGATGCTGTGCGGAATGCCCAGAGCAGGGCATGCCTTTCCCTCCCCTGCACTACGGGATATACACACAGCCTGGCCCTGCTTAGATTCCCCCTCCAACAGGGATACTCCCTCCTGACACCCCTCCAGGCCCAGCTGACGCAGGGCAGGGAGGACCTTCAGCTCAGAGAAGGGGAAGGGGACAAGCCAGTTCAGTCACATAGGACTTTGAAGGCAGAGGTCTGACAGTTAATGGCATTTGCTGACAAAGCACCAGCAGCTCTTGGTATTGTGCAGCCCCTGATTTCCTCAAGGAATAGTGTCACACACTTTCCCTCTCTGGCACCCAGCAGCCCCTTGAGTATTCAGAGTGGTACAAGAAAGGCACCCTTTCATGTGGCTGTCCCTTCCTGCTAGGGTCCAGTTCTGGCTGCCAGAAGATACTGGTGGCAGGCAGGGAGCACATGAATGTCTTAGGGGCCCGGTGGGAAATGCTAACAGGGCATCTCCCTTGGATGCTCTGGCATCTCCTTTGGATGCAGTGTTCAGTGATGTCCACCTACTGGCTGGTTGGCTGCTGGCACCCAGCTCACAGACAGCCTGAGCACCTCCAGTTCCACAGTAGCTGGAGTTACCCCAGCAATCACCAGTGCCTGGGACAGTTCTGAGTCAAGGCTGGTGGCAGGACTGACACTAGCTCCTCTCTCCACAGTGAGGGGGGCACATACCACATCTCTGGGAGAAGCGTATTCATTCCCTCCCAGCTGTAAACGTTCAAGACAGCCAGCCAAAACTTGCCCCAGGAAGGGATTCCCACAGCACCTCCTGCACAGAACAGTATAAGCTTTCAGGTTAACACAGCCATGCCAGCTCTCAACTTTCTTCCCCATCACAAGGCCCACTTCTCCCATGTTTGGGAGCACACTACTCAGTCTGGGATATATATCCTGACATGCATGCATGCAATATATACTGCATGCGGGCAAGCAGGCAATGGTACAAAAACGCAACACAGCTTCCCATCATTAATTGAAAATGCAGTTGCCATGAAGGGCAAGTAAGAACAACAGTTCTTCCACTACCTGGCAGCCCCCAGTGTTCCCTGCAGCCCTCAGGTCTGACCAGACCTCTCTCACCAGTGTACCAGCCCCATGGCTGACCTTTGCTGTGCAGGTTGACACGGGCCCGCACAATGTCTGGGTCATCTGGTCCAAGCCCCAGGATCCTCAAGGCTATGTAGTTCAGGGCTGTGCCAAACACTGTTGATTTGTCTTCCACATGTCTGTCAAGGAGCGTATATAGACACACCACATCCATTAGTCAGCTACTGCCATTAGCGAGATACAAGCCACTGCACAGGGCTGTCTCTGCTAGGGTGAAGTGGGAAGCCAGGGTTGACTTTGGAAAAGTGGGACCTGACTAATGCAGGATGAAACATTGCTCTGCACTACCCAATGCAGAGCTACCATCTGTCACACACAGTGCTTTTGGATATAGTGCCCCAGCACCTGTGATAGCTCTGGGTGGTTGGACTTGCTTGTGCACAGCACTCCAGGTGCACTGTTTGTCACAGAGACAGCTGTAGCATCAAGTCTGGCTGAGTCTCCCTCCCTGAGCCTGGGCAGATCTGACAGCAGCTCCAAGTCCTGGACTTCGGAGATGCCATCACTCAAAGAAGTATCTTTGCTACTCACAAGCCCCAGCCTCCGTCCGGGAGCTGCACAGAGCGCAGGTAGCGTACCATCTCCTTCCGGAACCCCTCGGGCAGCTGGATTTTGGCCGTGTGGCAGGCGATGAGGAGACCTGGAGGACCACACAGGACGGCACTGTAGAGAGCCGAACCCCAGGGCACTCACCCCCGGGCAGGTTCCCAGGCCTACCTGGCAGCAGGAACAACGGCCCGCCGTAGTCGCCCGCCCAGTGCCCATCCTCGGCCTGCAGCGCTGCGTAGAATCGCATCCCGTTGAGGGCGGCCTCCCGGGCCGAGCCGGCCGCCGGCAGCGTCCGCAGCGCCGCGCCCTGCGGGGAGACAGCGGCACCTCAGAGGGGCGCTCCAGGCAGGGCCCCGCCGCCCCGGCCCGGGCCGCACGCACCGTGTCCAGCCCGAGGCTGTGCTGCTCCAGCGCCGTCTGCGCTCGCCGCTCCCCGACATCACCATCGCCCAGGTAGCGCCAGAGCTGCCGCCCGCCTTCGCAGCGCAGCCGCCAGGCCGGCAGCTCCGTGGCCGCCGCCGAGGGCCGAGGGCCGCCACGCCGCCGAACCGCCCTGCCAGACACGGGTACCGTGAACCGCGGCCGCCACCCCGCTCTGCCCCGCCGGGACCCGGCTGCTCGCCGCCACCGCCACTCCCGATCCCGATCCCACCGCCGGGATCCACCAAGTGCCCCCCGCTATCGCCGCTCCCGATCCCACCGCCGGGACCCACCCGCTGCCCGCCGCCATCGCCACTCCCGCTGCCAGCGCCGGGGCCGCGCCGGCTGGTCCCACATCTCCTCACGGGCGGCAGCCAATGGGGGCGCGGGCGGGGACGAAGCCCGGCCCTCGTGATGTCCCCGCCCCGCCCCATCTCCTCCCGTCCCCGCATGCCGTGCGACTTCGCCGGGCCGGTTGCCTCCTGCACAGCGACCGCGCTCGCTTCCCCAGGAGTGCTATCCCCCCACAGACCCCGACAGCCGTCCTGTCCCTTTGGGTGACAGCGCCAGCCCCTAGAGCGACTGTCTTCACCTCCGTGCACCCCCAAAGTCCAGGCGTGTGGTTTCCATCGTTAATGGAAATAATGAAACAACGCCGGCCCAGCCTGGGTACCCAGCTCATGCCCTCGTGGGCCCCGAGGGACTGAGGACACGTGTCTGGATGCAGTGCCAACCATGGGGACAGTGCACCCTGACCCACGCTCCCGTGCTTCCCCGCTGCTGTCACCACCTTTGATCGCCGTCCTCAGCTATGCTTTCCCGGGATGTCGGGCATTCGCTAAACATGGGGGCCCTGCCCGGGTGAGGAGGGGTGTGGCCGATGGGGGTGATACCCATAAAATACTGTGTTTTGTTCTACAGGCGAGTCAGGTATCCTCACTATGAACCCTGCCTTGGTGCCCCCAGCCCGGCTGGGGGGGTCACCTTCATGCAGGCGGTGCCGTGGGACAGGAGTCCACGAGGAGGTGGCAGAGCTCCTCCTGTTCTGTCTCAGTGTCATGTCCCCATCTCTCTCCTAACACAGTCAAATGTAGAGTCACTCCCTTCTCAGGCCAGTGAACAAGTAGGTTTCAGCCCTTCAAATCCCCTCGGTTCAAGAGAGCTCTCCACAAGGAGGCACGCAGGGATTGTAAATCCCAGAGATGCTGCACTTGCTGCTGTTGAAAGGACTGGGTGGAAATTTAATGTGTACTTGTGTGAATGGAGTGATAAAATTCCTTTTAGCCTTTCAGAGCTACCTGGCTTCCCTGGTGACACCAGACCAAGCTAAGATGGCAGAAAAGCCCATCCATGCATTTGTGCTGCTCAGGGACAAAAGAGCTATTCCCACATGCGACACCCATCAGCACCCCAGGACAGAAAAATGCTTGTCTATCAATACTCATATAATCATTACTACTTATAGTATGAGTTGCACACTACAAGTTGAATTTAAAATACTCCTCTTCTAGCAAATAGCTCTTCACTCATGTCCAGAATAATGTCAGGGATTATTTAGAAAGGATACAGTAATTTTATCTGGGACTTAAATAATTAATTTGGGTTTTATTTTATAATAATATAATTATATAATATAATTTTATAAATCAGGCTTAGGTCATGCACCAGTTCAGCCCTGGCTGTGTTCAGTAAGATCAAAATGTTTTTTTGGATGGTGCTGGATTTCTCCTGAAGGGAGGATAGATGGGGATAATGTCTTTGACTTGTGTCTCATCCCACTGGTCCTCAGGAGGGAGAGCTTTGCTGCTTCTCTCGCACAATTTATATGAGCAGAGGGAACTCTAGGAGTTCACTGACATGGGTGTTGTATCTGGGGCTTAATAGTCTGTTTATTTTTGGTTTAAGAAAAAAAATTGTCATAATGAATCTGCCTGAAATGAGGTTCATGCAAGTATCTCCACTTAAGATAATACATGGTAATATTTGCCTAAAGGGGAGTGATGGAGGATGAACAACTTGATTTTATTTTTCTGTCTCTATACAACCCACCTGCCCTAGAAATTTTTAATAACTGCCAAATTCCCGTTACTTAGGCATTATTTTCTTACAAGTTTTGCTGTGTCTGAACCTCAGCAGGATTCAGCCAGGAACTAGCTCACCTCTGGCTGCTGTGCTTGTAGGTGCCAGGGAACCTGCTCCCTGCAAAGCTGCTCTGTGTGCTGGGACTGTGAATGCAGCCCTGCAGAGGCAGAGGCAGTTTCTTCACCCTCCCACCCAAATTCCTCTGCTTTCATTACTTTTTTTCTCCCAGTTCAGTGACTGCTGGCCTTTGTCTCATGGTCTGGCAGAGCCTGGTGCCACACACACCAGAGAGACAAAGAAATAGGCTGGTTTTTCTCCCTGAGCCTGGTGTGAAGAGCCCACATTGTGAGGGAGACAGGCAGAGGGCTGAAGTGTTGTGCTCAGACTTGGGCACTGTAAACCCCCTTGTTTCTTTAAACACATCAGTCCAAAGCTCTGTCAAAGAAGCCCTGACCCTGAGAAAAGAAGCCCCAAGGTTGCACTCTCCTGTTCGAAGATCAGAACATGAATTTTGAAATAACAGAAGCAGCTCTTTGGGCAGCACTGAAAGTACAGCCATCTCACAGCCCCAACCCATATCCAGACCTCCCAGACTGTCGCAGGCAGGGTTAGGGATAATCCAGGCCAAGAGAGCAGTTTTTGAGAGGATATGAGCCTGGACAAGGATCAGGAAAGTTGCTTGGAGCTGCTCATTAGCAGAAGCAGGAAAGGGTCAAGGTTTCTGGTGTTCACGCCTGATCCTGCTGCTCCTTTCCATCCTATCAGCACATCATTCCAGATCATCACCTGTAAAATACAGAGGTCAGAATGATTTGGGGTGAAATGGACAGCAAGAATCATCAGGAAAGAGAATTTCAAGACTGTTCAAGTTTTGATCTGTCAAATGCTAATTTTTCTGTTCCATTTTAAGGAAAAGTCACTATCCAGAATGACATCAGAAAATGGTTTAAGGAGATGAGCTAGGACCTTGTCTCTGATTAGAAATGGTTTGCTTTAATGCATTTCTTGGCTAAGGACTGAGCTAGAGATCTACCAGATCAAATTGCTATCAACAGAAAAATGCTGTCTCTTTACTGCTGACAGAGAACCTTATTTATATCCAGCTCTTATAGGAACGCAAATACTCTTGGAAAAAATCAAATAGTGCAAAGTTGCTGACAAACTACCTCCACACTAGAAACACCACTACATAAAAGCATCCCTGCTGTCCCTGCTGTAACTGGTGTAGTTTGCAATGCCCTAAATGCAAGAATTTCAGTGGTCAGGTAAATATTTAGAGTTGACATATTCAACCTTAATGCTGGAGAAATTATTTTTCCCCAAACCAGTGTTTGAGCCTATTACAAAAGCTTTCATGAGCTGATGTAAGGAAATGATCAATGTAGATGGGTTTCTTTTACACCATGTATGTGAAAAAGTTTTTTAAGTAACATGGTTGGTGTTTTATCAGTAGATTTGGGGAACACAGAAACTGACAGGGAATATGTCTGTCCAGCAACAGGGTTTAGATAAAGGTGCATTTAATGTCAGTTCATGGTGGCTGCTGGGGCTGGCAGGCGACTTGTGAACAAGTTTTGTATCAAGACCCCATTTAAAAGTAAATAAAGAATTTAATTTTGAGATAACTTTCTAAAGTTTCTAAAAAGAAAATACTTTTTATAGTGTGAATCAGTATACAAAAAATAACCCATCTTTTTCAGAGTTCTGCATGTTGATTTACACTTCCCTTGTCAGAATTGATTCAAGATATTTGCAGTTTTGCTTGTCTTTGGTGTTAGGAAGATATTTCTTGAACATGTCAATATTTCTGGAACAATACACAGAGAAAAGTATAAGGCTTATGCTCACACTGAGTGCAAAACATATTCTCATTGATGCTTTCACTCACTCCCATGGTTTAAATGGTTTTGCACAAGCAGCAGTGGCTTCAGTTTGATAAAGCATTTTGTTGGTGGTATGTTTGGTGGAGCTGAGTGACTTGAAATAACCTTATTTTCCCTGTCTGGTCTGACTCTACGATCTCAAAACAGTAGAAAGCAGAAAAAGTGTGTTCAATATTAATAGTGTGTTCCCAGAGATAAGGGGTGAACATAGTGAAAACATCAGGTATACAAGGAATTGCTATTTTTGCATACTCACTGTTCAGAGCAGAACAGCAGCTTTAAAGAAAGCATCCATCTTGGGATTGCAAGCTTGATTCACAGAACATTCTATTCATTGAAAGACCTATCTTATGAACAGTGAGTAGGCATTCTATCTTTGAAAAATATGAACAAATAAATGTCACCATAATAGATTTATTTGTAATGTGTAACAGCTGGCTCTAGGGATAATCTCCTAGTGCTTGTTTACAAAAAAAAAAAAAAAAATCAGTTTACTGCAATACATTTTGAAACGGCTACATCACCATGTATGTGTCACCTATAAAAATCGCGTGACTGCAACTGTATCCCCTTACCGCCTTCAGAAAACAGGCGGTGTTTTCCTTTCACAAGAGCGCCTTTCCAGCGGCTCCCACGTGGCGGCGGGTCCCCGCGAACAGCGCTGCGGTGCAGGCACAGCGCCCAGCTCGGACACCCCGCCCCGGCTGCCCCTGCCTCCCCGGCTCCCCGGGCAGGCATAAGAAGCCAGCGGGTCCCCGGGGTGCCTGGCCACGCCGCATCGCTGTGCCACAGCCTCGCCGGCAGCAGGGAGGTGAGAGGGGCCGGGGGATGCCGGGCGGGCTGTCCCCTCCTTAGGGGGGACATTATCAAGGTGGTATCGCCGCTCCGCATCACCTCTGCGGAGCCCGAGGAGAGCTGGAACACTCCTCAGCGTTGCGGACGGGAAGCAGGCAATGCAGGAGCATGCAAAGGGCTCTTAGGATATTTTCTACCTTCTCTGGGAACAGTCTTTCAGTTGGGGCACTGACGGCTGAGTGGGGGAGGACATCAGCTGTGGGATCAGATTCAGGTACTCCTTGTGGTGGAGAAACAGGAGCCAGGTCGCAGGGCAGGAGATACTTACCTGCGGGATATGAACGAGCCGAGTGCCAGGCAATAAGGCTTTTTTATTTTCCCAGGTTTTGGGAAGGTGGGTTGGCAGCTCTCCCTGTTTGACCAGAGAGTCTTTGTCTTGTCCATTTGTGAAGTCTGCAGGGAACGCTGCAATCCGAATTATTATCATTCCCAAGGGGGTCTCCAGATCAAGCGCGGGAGAGGGAGGTTCGAGAGGTGTTCACTTTGACCGGCTGGCAGTCATCAATACTGGCTCTTACCCGGTTCCCCTGACTGCTGGGCTGGAGACAGGTCTGCAAGCAAAGGCATAGGCGAGGGGACCTATGACAGCAGGGACAGCAAAACCTTTCTGAAACTCCGGCGCTGACCCCATGCCTGCCCCTCTCCTCGTCTTGTGGCCCTGCTGTCTTCGAGAGCTCCTAACAGCAGAGTAATGATCTCTCGGGACCTTCCCCCTGAAGCCAGAGCTGCTATGCTAGTGCTTCCCAACAGAACGCCTTGAGCGCGGGTCCGACCCTGCCGATGCCTGGGCGGAGCCCCGGGGTGGCCGTGCTTCCAAAAGCAGTAACAATTGCTAGAGCTTGCCCAGACTGGCGTTCCCACGTTCCCTCTGACCTCAGGGCCACGTCACGACCATGTCTGAGCTGGAGAAGGCGATGATCGCCATCATCGATGTCTTCCACCAGTACTCCGGGAAGGAGGGAGACAAGCACAAGCTGAAGAAATCGGAACTGAAGGAGCTCATCAACAACGAGCTGACCCACTTCCTCGGTGTAAGTACTGCCCTCCGCGCAGCCTGGCTGGGCTCAGGGGGCATCGAGCACTCCATTAGCTCTGTCTCCCATGGGAGGCCAGTGCAGGCGAAGGGGTTTATTTACACAGCAGAGCATAAAATCCTTTGCTCCAGCTCTACAGAGCAGCAGGATGAGGGCAACAGTCTCTATGGCAGACTGTGGTGTGGGTTGAATACTAGGGAAATTACCTTCCCTGGCATGGGGGGATGCCTTGCTCCAAGGGGCTCAAGATGTCCCTTCCCAGCAGCACAGCTGTGGCTGTGATTCCTGGGGGCACAGGACCCACCACAAGACTGGGAACAGCCACAAGATATTTGGGATGTGTCTGAACAGAGATTCAGCCATGAGAGCATTTGAGAAATGGGGTCATTTTACTGTCTGGGCCTTGCTGTGGTCCTCCCTAGCTTTGGCTGCCTGTTTCTATCCCTTCAGGAAATCAAAGACCAGGAGACTGTGGACAAAGTCATGGAGGCACTGGACTGCGATGGGGATGCAGAGTGCGACTTCCAGGAGTTTGTGGCCTTCATTGCGATGGTCACTGCTGCTTGCCATGAGTTCTTTGAGCATGAGTGAACTGGTGGGAAGCAGGCAAGCCCCTTCTGCTCATGCTGGAGAGATGCAAGGCAGCATTGCTCCTCCAGGAAAAGGACTGGGTGTGATTACAGACACCTTAGAGTTCAGCTTGTGCTAGACTTAAGCAGCTTATTAAAAGTGCTGTGGCTTTGTGAACAAGAAACACCTGTGTGGCTCAGGAAGGGCTATCAGCTAGTGTCCACTGGGCTGGATGCAGTGAGCGAGTGCTTTGCCTCGAGCTCCTTCCCTGCTGTTTTAAGTCAGGAATGTGCATGGGGCTAGAAGCAGAGGGATGCTGTTATCCAAGCTGGCATGCAAAGGAAAGAGGGAAATTCAATGAGGAGGTGATGCAGAGGGGCTGGTTATGGAAACTTGGTGCTGAGCCCACTGGCCTGAACGGGGAGGCTCCCAGTGATTCCTGTGGGCTCTGTGCATGGCATTAATGCAGGAAAGCCAGCTCCTGTCCCATCACAGGTGCTCAGTAATGCCCACCCATTTCTTGGCACATTGAGACACTGTTGCAAGGCAAACTGTAACAATCTAAAAGCATAACCATCTAAAAGCATAACCATCTGACAGCTCAGTCTTTTCTCTTGTTGATCAATCCTGCTTTTAGCAGCCTGCAGAATCTGGAAGCAACAGCATATGAGGCTCCTGCGCTGGGGTCAGCTCCTGGGCCTGGGATATGCCTTGACAAGGTGTCCAGGCTCACTCAGAAGGGAAGGGAGATTGGCCTAGTGTGACCACAGACCAGGCACAGCCTCCTGAGTGTGTGGAAATGACAAGAATAAAATGTTGGTTTGGCCTCTGGTGAAAAATGTGTCCTTTTGTGCTAGGCTGCTCTGCACTGAGAGAGGAAGGCTGGGGGATACGGCCTGAAGCACTGCTACAGCTCATGCCCCTGGGTTTCTTGTTGGGCATCGACCCCTCATCTCCTCCCTGGTGTCACTGTAACTGGCCAGACATCCCACAATTGTTACCAGCACTGTGTTCCTCCTGGCTGCCCACACTGCCAGGTGTGCCTGCCAGGACAGAGGAACTGGTGGGAAAGCCCCTCTGCATGATGTGACTGCTGCCCACCAGGGTCATCCAGGGGCTTGCAGTGGTGAGCCCTTGCAAAGCCTCAGCTTAAACCAGGATAACCTCCCCTAAGCCTGTGCTTCTGCCTTTTCACTCTGCACCTACCATCCAGCTCAGCAGCATCTGTGAGTTGGGCCTTCCTGGCCTGCAGCATCAATAGTGACAAATACACAGCAAAGATGCTCTCAGATGGCACTGGGTTCATCTCATTCCACATTTTATAAAGATTTCACGCACAAAAGGACATCTTTGGACACGGACCATCTTGCTATTCTCAGCAGCCTCCCCCAGGCTATGCAGGGGGACACTCAGGCAGAACCAGGTATACAAGGGACAGCATCTTGTCCTAACACCTAACACAAAAAGCCATTTTGCCATCCCAGGGTAGTGCTCACTTGATGAGAAGCTGTTTAGCATCCACGTTACTTCCAGCACATTTTTAACATTCTCCTCAGGTCTCAGTTCAGCTGCTTTCAACACTGGTACAGAATACATGAATGAGAACAATGGGTGGGGACACCGTCTCTATGTCCCCAAGGTGAGGCAGGGTAGACAGGACTCTCTGGGCCATCTCTCAAGCCTGAACCTGAGTTCAGCAGAGGGGTCTGGTGTTTCAGTACAAGGGTCTGCCCATGAGCCACATTTGTGAGTCATGCTTTTGACTCTATCTTCTCACCACGAAGGACACAAACGGTTGCCTATTTATCAACAGTAGTAAAGCTGAAACAAAGAGTAGTACAGCAACAGGAAGGGCCTGAGATTTTAAAAAGATGCAGATTCACTTCTGAAGCTAGTTAAGCCAGAGGGGCAGATTTTACACCCATGCTGTATTGTACTTCTGCTGAATCATGTTTTCAGAATTTAAAATGCTGCAATTACTTTCTGCTCTGGGAGATTAGAATCTGCACTTTTATTTTCTCTCCAGATAATTTTAGGCGATGTGCATCTGTCAAAGGGAACCCTATCCCTGGATCAGACAAAAAATTACCAGCTTAAGAGCACTTACAGACACCCCTCCACTCCCAAATGTTCTTCCACACAGGATCTCACCAGGAGTGCTGATTGTTGCTTATCTAAAAAAACGTATACTTCATCTTAACTGTTTAGGCTGAATCATTCAAAAGCAGAGCTTACATGCTGACAACAAGGAAAAAAAAAAAAAGATCTTAAAAAGAAAACTGGTTTTCTTCCCACAAATGAGGTGTGGACTTTTACAGACCCCAGAAAAGGAACAGAACCAACCACAGCACTGTCATTCACATTTGGCAGAGAAAAATGGCAGAAATAAATAATGATTTTGCAGTTACCTTTGCTAGACAAGTTTTAAGGAATGGTAGAAAAATAGCACTTTTATGTTTAGGTGAGAACAGGGTTAAGTAAACCAGAAGTGACTGGAAGAAAAAGCAGTGGTGTATATTATTTTAATAACATATATTGAAATACAAAAAAATAGAACTCTGCTGATATGGCACTGGCATAACCAAACCACACCATAAAACCTGGTGTGCCCAGTTCCTCCTAAACAAAACAAAAATGACACAAAATCCAAACACAAACACAAAATTTGAAGACTGTAGCAAAAATCCACATTAGAATTGGTCATGACAAGGAATTATGGCTTGCAAATATCTCATTTGAAATATCTGACCACATAAATATTTAAAGTATATTAACCAGCTGCTTCCTTTTTTCCACTAATAAACTCCTGTGTAACAATTAATAATAAATAAAGGCATTAAAGCAACCTCATAGTACTGCTGCTAAGGTGTCATAAAGATTTTAAAATGCTGGTATGAAGTGCTGGCTCACAAAGAACACCGATGCAATAAAGGCAGATTCATTAATGTTTACAAGGTTATTTAATACTCACTTGCACCCCAGAATAAATCTGGAACATTCCGCCTCAACAGCATTCCCTCAGTGTACTGAGGGCCAGAGAGCCAGCAACAGCAGCACGTTAGTTCAGCAGACAGGGCTTAGAATTGCCTGGTTAGTACATTTTATATTCCCACAAATCAGGTAAAAATCCACCAACCAACCAACCTAAAAATCATCCTTATAACCTATACTACAAGCTGGGATTTCAATGTCACACTCATTCAATTTAAGATGAATTACAGATTTTTGAATCCTGTCCTCATTAGTTTTGAGAAAGATGAGTTAAGTTGCTTTGGCATTGAAATCTAGTGTGTTTAATTTAAACATGTCACACACAGCACTTTCTGGATGCGAGGCACAATGCCTGGCTGGAATTAAAAATGAGAAAAAAAGCAAAGGCTCCAAGATGCCATTGTCTCATTATTTACAGTGTTTTTAACGCAAATCACATTTGGCAGGATCAATTTGTGCTTGTTTCTTAAATCTACTGTTGGTACAAATGGTTTCTGTAGGTGCCTTCTGTTAAGAGACTACAACTTAATTTACTTCCATAAACAAGGATCTAATTAAAAGCTTTGGTGCTTTGGTCAGGAACCCTTGAAAGTCATTAAAAAAACTCCCAGAGCTCCTTTCCAAGGCGGAATGCCCTGTAACCACAGAGTGTTCTGCACAGTGTGGGGCTGATCATAGGCCCAGCAGTCTGACCCATCTGCTACACCCCAAAGAAGTGTTTGCATTGAACTTTCGGTCAGAGAAAGGAAACCATATGGAAACACACTCTGAATGCTGGTGCAGCACATCATTTTGTCTGGATAAAAGTTAAACCAGACACCCTACCTCCCATGAGCCACATTGCAAGAAGGACAGGAAAAGTTGTTTTAGGGACTTTTTACAGCCTTTCCAAATTGCTGCAGCTGATGGAAATGACGTCACTTTAAAAGTTTTTAATTATTGGTTTTATTAAATTTTGTTTTAATTAATCAAAACCAGTATATTAATTATAAGCAGTGTGTTAGTCTTGTATCACTTTTAGCCAGTATTTAGCAAAGTTATCTTAGGTTACTTTTATGGGAAGTAAAAGCTTGGGAAAATTACTGAGACATTAAGTTTTGATAAACTAACTCTGATATGCTTCAATGAACAAAGCCTGGGAAAGAAAGATGTATTGTTGAAGCTGGACATGTGGAATGCAGAATTTATGGACTACAAGGACATTTTGCAGAAACCAGAAGAGACTAACAAAGACCGTGTCTGTGTGTTGAAAAGTCCCTACTGGAGGAAACAGATACTAAAACCCCCTAAAAACATGGACTAATTAGCATGAACACCGAGGAATCAATAACCAATAGAGGACAGTATACTAACTAATACATGAAAGAGAATTATGCAATTTAAAACCAATGAACATTAATTTGTTTGCAAAAAATGTAGGAATAGGTGAAAAAGTTTTCTGTCAGTGTCCGTGCAGAGGCTAGAATTTTGTCAGCCACTTACAAACCCTGGCCAGAAATAAAGTACTGCCTCACTCTCCAGCACTACAAAGGCACTGTTAGAGAGTTTTATTTATCTTGACAGTTCCACAGGATTTCAGTAGTGCAGTGGCTGCTGTGGGTCAGCCAGATGAGGTTGCTGGGAGGGCATCATCATGATTCTCCTGTTTCTGCTCGCCCTCTTCCTTTTCAGCTAGTGCTTTCTCCCTAGCAGTCATCAGCCTGGATCTGGCATCAGGCCTCTTTCTGTCCAGCTGGTGCCTTCTGCAATGTTTTCCAAGGGCATAAACTTCAGTAGATGTCCGGCTGCAAACCAAGCAGGGGCATGGCCAGTCCATGCCTAGAGCTGGAGCTCAGAGGCCCTGTAAAGGCTTGGCCATGCATAGTGCAGCTGCTTAGTGAAACCATGGCAGTGACATCATACCAGCCATGCCCTGCCAGCCCCATGGCACTGATGTCGTATGTGACATAGTGACATCAGCATTGCAGCTTGGCAGAGGTTCAAAACACAGGAAATTCAGGACCATTCAGGCTTTACAACTGCTTTATCTGCAAAGCAATTGAAGTGAAGCTTTGCAGAAAAAGCTCTTAAGGCATTAAACAGTCTGAAATATGAGTGGGAACTGTGCTAAGCCAAGGTTTTGACCTAACAGTCTTAAGTTTCAGCATTCATCAAGTCAGATTGGCAAAAGCTGTTTTGAAAAGTTTAATGAGCTTTTTGTTTTAAGATTTACTTTACAAGGCAACTTGTCTCACTTTCACCAGTATCTCAATACAAAAGTCTTACAATGCTTCATTTGCTAAAAAAACTACAACATGGAACTGGGTGTTAGGGAATTCTCTCCTTTTGCCAGCTGTTTTGGTAGGAGGGGTGTCCCACAGCCCGCTGCTGGAGGCTGCTGCACTCAAACACTAAGTTACACAAGTTCTGTACATAATTACAGTCGGAGTATGCAGCTGTATTATACACCACAGGCAAACACCATCAGGGCCCATAACTACTACAGAGAAGAGCTTTTTCTTGAAGATTTCAGTTTATTTGACCACGGATAAATCTGACTTATCAGGGGACTGACATTCATCTTTCTTAGGCACTGATCCAGGCAGAATTGCCTTGCAGAAAAACCTGCCTCTTTTGGAAACTTGTGCATTATTAAAAAATTTTATGTAGCTCTCAAAGTCTTTAACAAATCTATAAAAATAATTATTTGCTAGTCTCGTGCTTACCTTCAAACACAGAAGTATTTGAATAACTTCATATTCTCTTTCTGCATTAGGTTCACTGCAATATTAGATCAGGCAGAAACTTCAAAACCTTAATTAGTCCAACTGTGACTCAACCAACTGGATATTTTAGCCTGAACAAAATAATTTAAATACAACTCCAAAGAAAACAAAGGAAGCTTGTACCACAGCAGCTCAAGCTAACTAACACTGAATAGGTTTTCCATGGTGGGGGGAAAAAGTTACCGTTTTAAGTTTTAGCACAGAATACTCAGGGAAAACATATTGTAAGCCCATGCTTTGTAAATATCTGTACAAATCATTCAGAGACTAGTGGTTTAGGAATGGATTTTCAAATCCTTGGTGTTATGCAGGGCAGGAATTAACAGCTAACATTATGAAAACAAGCAACTTTACCATGGCATTAGAAGAGCAAGAGCACTGAAGGCTCCTGCATCAAGTATTTAAAACTGGGTATTACTTTGCATTTTATTGTAAGGTTTATAACATTACAGAGTCCAGCATGGCACCGTAAGTAACCTTGTTACAGTATTTGTTTTTGCTTGGTACAAAAAAGCTTAACAGCAGCATAACTGTTACATTGAATCCGGGATTGGAACAGGTTGGCTTCTTCTGAATAGGGATGAGTCAGCGATCTAAAATAAAAAGGCTGCATTTTAAAATCTCAAATATGTGCAAAATTCCTTTCAGTAGAGAATGTGGTAGAGGTGTGTGCAATGTTGAAGGTTATGTCCCAAACCCGATACTGCTGATATATTGCAGTCATGTGGAGGGTGAACTCTGGATCATTACTCATGACTTTGGGTGCTGTTTCCATCACAGCTGGTGTCTCTCACTAGCCCATTCTGTGTCCTTTTATGCAGTGCATCAAGTACTGACATTCATAATTATTCTCGCCCCCTTGCTCCCCCCTAAAATAAAACTGGTCCATGATAGTTCTAATAAGCTTCCTTCAGGAATTCCAGTAAACTCTCCATCCTAAGACAACTGTGACTGTTACCGTGGGTTTATGAAAGCAAATGCAATCTGGGAGATGAAGGTCTGTATGTAAAAAGAAGTATTTCCATTTTCCTAAGGTCTTCAACAGCTTTTAAAAACACAGAGCATGGATTCTGATGTAATTATGAGAGAAGTCCCTTGGATTTTGGTGCTTTAGCCTTGATGTGATTTGCTGTTTTCACATGTTGTAGGCAACATAAATAGGATCCAACTGATCAGCTAAAAATCCATCTCTCAAGTGCATCCGTTGTTTCTCGCCACGGGAGTTGATGGGAATGACCCCGGGATCCACGATGACCACAACACCAACGATGAGATAATGCTCCTCCAGGACCACGTTCGTCACCAGTGCGACCAGATCCAGCGCTTCCTGCTCTGAGCCTTCCAGCTCCACCACCACCACCAGCAGGTTTGTCCATGTAAACACAGCACTGTTGGCATGACACACACATTAATGGGGAGGAAAAAATACCCAGACAAGTTATTAAAAGAAAGACAAGACCTCCCAAAGCTTACAAGTGAACCTGAATGCTTTGAGGCTGGAGAGGACCTACAGCCAATGATATACATAATTCATTACGGCCAAGTGGGAATAATATGTGTGAGAAGACACCATCCATGAAATCCTTGAGATGTGTTTACCACACCCACGTGCGTACATTCCAACACAGCCAAGAAAGTTACAAGTTCTTCTACTTTAGAAGAAATAAAGTGATACAGAAGAATAATGCTGAGGTTCTTACCATTCTGCAATGCTTTTATGTGCCCTGATTACAGAGGTTTCTATGTCGATGGGGTGGTACCTCATTCCTCTGAGCTCCAGTGTTTCATCCAAAGAGCCCACAACATACAGGGCATCGTGCCTCTCTGCAATACAGCACACAAATTTCAGCAACACCACATCTGCAGGACAAGCACGGTCACTTGTACGTGCTTATTCCTGATGTCATAAGATATTCCCAGTGCTTCCTAGGGGAAAGAGTCTATAATACAAGCTCTAGCATTTGGAGAGAATAAAGAGCTCATGTAACACTTCTGCCTATTGACTCCAAGCAACTGAAACCACACTGAAAAGAATTTCTGGGTCATCCAGTTCTGTCCTTTCTCTCATGTAATGTAACCTCAGTTCATAAACCTAAGCAAAGTTCATCGTTGAAGCATCTTTTTGTTCCACTATTCTTACAAGAGAACTTTTCTTCTCTGATCGACACTTAACACTTTTCCAATTTGCAAATTTAACTTAATTTTTTCTTTTTAACACCAGCTTATACCCACTTGTCCTCATGCCAGCAAAGTTCTACTCAGCTTCTTAAGATCCCACAGTTTACACAGTAAGAACAACTCTGTTCTCTCCCCAGGCTCAGTTCTGCCAGGTTAAATAAACACACTCTCTACATTCATCCTGTAATTCTGTTCAGTTCAATTTTGTTTTTATTTTGTTAACTGTTTTATAGTTCTGCTCAGTTGTGTCACTGGAGGTGAAAATCATGCTGGGAAGCTGTACTTCACGTGTACTGTATGTTAATTCACTGCACAAAGCCACTTAAAAGCTAAAGGACAAGCGACTTTGTTCCATGGTGATAAAAACCTCTATGATATGTGATTTCTCAGAAAGCTACAAGGCACAAAAACTTGCTACCATTATCCAGTGGCAGCAGTCGAAATACTGACACTATTCATGTAGACACCATCATTCATTTATGTCCAATCACAGAAAACCAGCAATATACATTTGTTATTAAGTTACAAACTCCTTTTTTAGGATGTTCAGAGATTTATTTTTTAAAATATATGATAAGCAGGAGTTGTATCTACTTTGCATTCTGTCTCGACAGAAAACAGAGCAGATGGAGACCAACTTTTCCCAAATTTAGAAAACTTGGCTTAGAGCAAAAAAATCCCAAGATTAACAATTTATTTTCTATACTGGAAATTTTCTCCTCTAGACCTTTAACGTTTGAAAGACTGCAAAATCACTGGTGTCTATGCATGTCCTGAACCTGATGAATGATAGAACATCTCCTACTTAATTCAGGAGTCTTCTGTGATGGAAGTCAGCATAAACTTGCCAGACAGCCTAATCTTTGCTGGCTTGGTTTCCCCAAGAAGCCTCACACAAGTACCCCTGAAGGTCCAGGTGTTTCCTCTCACCTCCGCTGGCATCCGTCAGCTCTGTCCTGCGCAGGAAGCCCAGGTACCCGGTACGAGCCCACACGGTCTGAGTGTCCCCAAAACTCAGATGAGCAGTAAAGTGATCAGCGTGCAGTGCTTCTTCTCCATACACTGTGTAGTAACCAGTAGCATTGTGTGGGCTACTCACCCATATCTAGGGGATAAACCAAATCCAAACAGGAGTAAACATAGGTTATTTTTCCAGATACAGACAGCATTATTAATTGATTTAAAATATCTGTTTCACCGACAATTCTGACTACTCCAAAATGCCAGTTTTATTGAAATCATTAACTTCTGACCAGAGAAAAGGAGTTTTGTATATATGTAATTGGGGGATGGTAAAGGCCATAAAAAAAGGAACCAGGCATTTGGCTTACTGGAAAGGAACACCTGCTAACCTATTAGCTGGGCGTCTTATTACACAACGAAAGATGTCTGTAAAACAAAGGTTAAACCAAGCAGCAAATTACCTTTTTGCTGCTGCCCACTGATGGGAGTACATCCCTACCTGTTCTAGCTGCCAGGCAGACACAGACTAGTTCCCTGGTCTCACCTGGTGCTGTGCAGCCACATGTGCAGGAATGCAAACAGCGCCAGCTCTCTGTGGGGTTCATTCACGTGCCACACCAGGGTGATCCTGGCCATCCCACTCAGGGGAAGGAAGGCATTTATCTAAGAGGAGGTATCAATGCATCACATCACTGCTGATAAACACAGTACAACGGTACCAAATCTTTACCTCTCCTAAATGTGAGTCTCCCAGAGGTCCCTTGGTTTCTGTGTGTGCAATGATGACCTTTACTCCTGGAAGAATCTTGAATAAGAAGCAAATAGAAGAAAATGAATTAATCAAAAGAAAAGTTAATCAGAAGTCAATAGTTTGTGCATCCCTTACCACTCCTTTCTGCACCATAGATACCAACCATCTCTTCTTACCACTGCTATTTTAACTTGTTAAATGATTTTAATTCTGAGCAGCCATTTTGCAGCTTCAGCATTGGTTTCACACCTAGAAAATGCCTTCAGAAGGCCTCAGATTTGTTTTGATGGTAGCAACTTATCCTATTGCTTCATGTCATGCACCTGTCTTCACTTTAACTACCTAATTGTAACATGCTCTTCTGGACATGTTCTGATTAGCCAAACTTGTCCCACATATTCTTTACTGAGATCCAGGTGATGCAGCTTCCTGCTGAGATGAGGGCCATGAGGACATAATGACTGTCATAATGGCCTTAAACTGAAAGAAGAAGTTTAGATTAGATGTCGGGAAGCAATTCTCCCCTGTGAGGGTGGTGAGGCCCTGGCACAGGGTGCCCAGAGAAGCTGTGGTTGCCTCACCCCTGGAAGTGTCCAAGGCCAGGTTGGATGGGGCTTGAAGCAACCGGGGATAGTGGAAGGTGTCCCTGCCCGCGGCAGATAGGAACTAGAATGAGATGAGCTTTAAGTTCCTTTCCAACCCAAACCACTCTGTGATTCTGTGAGGAGGAAGGATCATACTCAGTCTCTTACCTTCCCAGACTCCATAAGTGGCAGACTGTGTGGAGAACCTCTCTCCACCAAACGCACCCTGAGAAAATAAGAGGATACATTTATACAAGGCTTGAAGAACCGTTGGAGGTTAAGATTTTTTAAAACTTTTTTTTCTCTCTCTCAGGGAATTTTCTCCTATCTGTTGCCTAAGAGATGATAATGACTGATACTTAAAGAGAGACAAAAGATCTAGCCACCTAGCTGAGGGACCTTCTCTTAAGAAGGGTAGGGATACCCTGAGATTTTGGCTGGGAGGTCAAGGGCTGGGCTGGGCTCCTCTCTCTCTCTCTCTCTTGCTCTCTCTCTCTCTCGATTGCAATTGGATCAGAGGGGACCAGTCTGCGGTTGCTGTGGAAAGAATTTGCTGCCATTGTGGAGTTCTGCCTTTCACTGCTTCTACCATGAGTGAGGCTTTGCTCGTAAGAGCAGCTGTTGAACTGGGACCTTAGTAACACTCCACCTCAATGGAAAAGGACCCTAACCATCTACTTGGGTGCCCCAGGGGAACACCCATGACCCTGAGCCCCATCGAGGGAGTCTCTCCCAGCTGCTTGCGGGAGCCTGGCTGCCGCTGCCCAGCTCCACTGTCTTCTGCTGCTGCTTCAGGTTTTCCACTACACTTCACCCTGATCCCCCATGTCTGCCCAAACTCTGCAGTTCCTGCTACGTTTGCAGAGTTTCTGTTACATTTCATTTGCCACACCGGGGTGTGCTCGCCTCTGCTGTTCCAGCCGCTGCTCCGAGGTTCCCACTACAGCCCATTCTGCCATCCTGAGGGGCCCCTGGGAGGCTGCAGAGGAAGCCCCTTTTCCATCCCTTCCGCCGGCTCGCCCGCCATATGCAGCGAGGCAGCCGAGTTCGCGCCACAGCGCCCCCTGCAGGCGCGGGAAACCATCGCACCCACCCTGCCCGGCCGGGAGTCACCAGCGCCCCTGCCGGCTGTGAGCGGAACTGCACCGAAGGGGAAGGTGCCTGACAGCCGAGAGAGGGCTGTTCTTGGGTTTCTGGGTTTGTCTGTTGTCGCTGCCGTTGTTGTTGGTTGTTTGCCTTGTTATACATACATACATACATACATACTAGAAAAGAACTGTTATTCCTCTTCCCATATCTTTGCCTGAAAGCCCTGTAATTTCAAAGTAACAATAATGTGGAGGGAAGAGGGTCATATTCTCTATTTCAAGGGAGGTTCCTACCTCCTGTCACCTGTCTTTCAAACCAAGACAAGAACTTAAACAGAAGTGTTCTAGTATATCCACTGCTATCCCATCTTTAGCACTGAGCTAAAGATGAATCACTGCACTGAATCACCCAGTTACTCTCAGTTATTCACAACTTACAGTTACAAGTTTCTAGCTGTCTTCAAAACTTCCCAAATATGCATTCCCACAGACCATGTTTCTTTCAAGAATCTGTAACTCTTCTCTCTGGAAAGATGAGTAACTTTTTCCAAAAAAGCCTGAAGGTTGCAGTCCCACCACCATTTTAAATTCACCTTCTTTTCTGGATTCTCCTGGACCTCTACTTGTAACACTGAGTCACGGCAGAGCATCAGTAGGAATTACAAACAGTAAAGACAAAGGAGCTTAACTGGATATAAGTGACACAGTACAGCCCAGGGAAGGCTAAGATTACAGAGTTCCCTTTGGTTTGAAAGTGAAAAAAAAAAGACTAAGGGAGACTCTGTACTATTTCCACTACCTAAAGGATTGTTAAAGAGCAGATTTGGAATTGCACAGCACAGGGATATGACATGGCAGGGAGTCAGCTGGCTGCTGCCAAGGATATTTCAACAAACCAGTGCACTGAGGCTGAAGTTTCTTCTCCATGGCCGTTGAAGCGTTAATGCTTTAACACAGACTGTACCTGTCATGTCGAAGTGCTCTCATATCTACATAGACTGTTGTTGGATCTGGTCCTGCTGTTCCCTAAGAATAAGGAGGAAGAAACAAATTCAGCAAAACCCAGAACATCCTGCTTTCATTCTCACAGCCACATAAATTCACAATTTTCCCTTTTATACCAACACTTCCCTAATGTACAAGAAATAGAGTAAGTAGTCCCCCCTTTCTACAGTGACTACTGTAGAGCCTTTGCTTTTTATGGAATCAGTAAATGAATGCACAAGTGAAGTATGTAGAACAGGTAAGTATAAGTTTTGGAAAATTTTTAAATTTAAAATTCAGGTTTTATGGTTTTATTTGAGAAAGCACCTGCTCTAAAACCCACACAGCCAGTGCAAAAGGATGTAAGCATAAACCTATGTGGGCCTAGTCCCTAACACTGCAGAACCACGTGGACTTTAGGATGTGACAAGCACACATGCATCACTATACCTGTTCAGCCAGCTTGCCCAGCCTGTTTGGCTGACAGCAGGACCACAAACAGAAGTAACAGAGGCCATCAAAGTGTGGGAAACAGAGAGAAAGGGGAAAAAAAGAAAATACAAACAAAGAGGCACTGGAAACATAAGATACACACAGTAAGACAGAAAACAAAACTTACACTGTTTTAGAATGAAAATATCTATTTCAGATTATTTAAGAGCTTGGCACTTTTAGGTGGTTCTTTGGGAAACATGCAAGTCACAGAAAATGAACAAAAGAGGGCTAAGGCAACTCATACATTGCTTTACAATAAATCCCATCTCCCTCTGTAAGACTGCAGCTTCAGAAATCTTCTCAGTGAACCAGTTCGGCAGGGTTGGAAGACAGGTATTTATCTGCCTGCTAATTTGTATCAAAAGTTTGGTCATTCATTTACATTCATTTAAATCCAATTTATTAAAAAAGTCTAATACAGATATCACTTTGGAAGAATGGGGAAAAAGGGGTAGAAAACCCTTTCCATTAAAAATGGGCTCACAAGTGGTAAACAGAGATGAAAAAGGCATAAAATGAAGGGGAAGCTTAATTGCCTATCAGTCCTGTATTCCTCACAGGGTTTTTTCTGAGTCTTTTATGCTGACATTCAGCATTCTGCAGAAAAACTGTTTTCTCCCCCTTTATTCCAAACTGGCTTCTGAAATTTTTATTCACACAGGCGTTTTGGAAAGCTATTCTTTCACACTTGGCAGCTGAAATGCTTTATTCAATAAATTCAAAATCTTAATTTACAGTCATCTTGATTTCATGTGTATCCTTCCTGTTTTTCTACCAATTAGATTAATAAAATCACTCTGACCTTATTTCATGATAACCATTTAGCTTGGTCTTGTTAAAAATCCTTTCTCCTTTAATTATGAAAGAAATTAGAGAAACGAAGCAAACAATTGTGAATGGCAACATATTTAGGTAACTCGTTACAGAATATCTCTCTTGTAGGAAACCTAGAACACTCCAACATATTCTGAGAGCTAAAAAGGCTTTTCTTCATCTAGTGGGCACCAGGAAGAAGAAAAAAGGAAAAACAAAAGTTTTGCAGAAGTACAGTAGCAATTTTCATAGAATCCTATTTTTTTAAGTGTAATTTAGACCAAAAAAATTGGACATTAAATTTACAATTTCACATACTTAATCCACACGCCCCCTACGATATTCCACACATACAAAGCTATACACTGCCTCATTTGAAACCTGAGCACTTTATTTATCAACTCTAGCATCCTCCAAACCCCAGGGTGCCTCCCCATTTTCTAGTCCATGCTTACTTAATACCTGATTTTTCAGGTAAGTTTTGAAAAGAAGTATCTCATTGAGGAAAGTTAAACTTCATCTGGTTAAATTACACAGAAAATATTATCAGCTGAATACTAAACTGTCAGAGGGGTTTCTGGCCTACAGCATGTCATTATCTCCAGAGTGTAAAGCAGGGCTGAGTACTTTATGGGCATATCCTCCCTCTCAAAGCTTCCAATTTTATACTTTTAAGTAAAAAAAAAAAGTCCAGCTCTCACACAGGTGAGACAAAAATATTTGCATGTTGCCAATATTCATTTGAGATCTTTAAAAGTCAAAAAAACCTGCCAACTACATCAAATTTCCTGGGTCTTATTTGCAGATTTCTGTCTTCCATTTAATTCCACATGATACAAAATAAGACAAAATCTGAATCACACAAAAGCTGAAACAGCACTGCTTGTAACATGCAATATTTATGAATAGGAAGTTGTTTATTTAATACTGCTCCTGCATAGAAAGAAGGAAACAAGTTTCTTAGTACTGATCCTCTGGACTGGAAAATCAAATCAACTGGTCAATTACTACAGAAAAGTGAAATTATCATAATCAACATCATATTAAACATCATATTATAAAGCTTATTTAACTTGCTGATGAAGCCAGTAAGCAATGGAGCTCTAGTTCATTAGAAAAAGAAATCCATTCAGCTGAACATAATTTTCTATCAAGGAAAATTTTCTATTCCCAGGAATTCTGTGTAAGGAACAAGCAATTTAATCTCACCTGTAAGCAAATTGCTACGTTGACCCTGCACCCAAAGGTAGTGCTCACTGCACGAGCAGAGAGGCCCAGGTCTTTGAATAACTTGGAGAAAGACTGGGTGAGGGTGATCCTTGGTCTCTCCTCTGCCACCACCATGCAAGTGCGCACACAGGACAGGTTAACCCCCTTCATCTGAGAGGGGAGAACAACATTGTAACTTCAAAGGCAGCATTCCTAGAAACAAACCATTTTATTTGTGCAACAGAAGGGCTTTAAAGGCACTAGAGTAAGACATGAACTGGTTAACACTACAGATACTGTGTAGCTGCAACACAGGCACTCAGCATTTTGAGCTGAAAAATTCTTGAAATGTCATTTTGGGACAGGGTTGGGCTCGCCAGAGACCTGCTGGCTCCCAGCACTGCACAAGTTAGGTGCTCCAGACATCATCAGCTTCTCTCAATGTGAATGTGAACCTGGAGGAACTGGCTTGTGGGCCAGGATTCCTTTGGTGAGGTCCACGGGAACAGAGGGACAGGGTTTTCTTATCTCTATTGAGAGCCACCTTTGTGAAGGAGCTGCCACATTCCCAATGGAAGTCCTGAGCAGCCGAGTTACTACAGCTGTGGAAATACTCATTCCTCTTCAAGGAAATTAAATCTGAGTTAAGAGATTTTCCTCAAAAACAAATAGATGTATTAGGGTGCAATTGTTGTTGTTAGGAATCAAAGAATCATATAGCACAGCTTTGAGAGGGAAGGAAAGGATTTTAAAGCTCATCTCATTCCAACCCCTCTGCATGGGCAGGGGGGATACCTTCCTCATGATCAGGCTGCTCCAAGCCCCATCCAACTTGGCCTAGAACACTTCCAGGACTGGGGAAGATTATATCCATTTGAGAACTCAACACTTTTGGTATTAAGTGATATCTGAAAGTAAGTCAGACTTGCTGTGTTTTGGGGGGCTTGGGGGGCTTTTTCTTTTGGCTGTTTTGGGTGAGGTTTTTTGTGTTTGGTGGGCCTTTGGTAGTATTTTTCCTTCTGTTAGTGTGTGTTTTGTCTGGGATTTTTTTTTTTTTTTTGGTGTTGGGTTTTTTCCTTGTCTCAGACACAAGTTGATAGTCTTGCTATGTATTTTACCCCAAATCTCAAAAACATCCAGCAGCACAAATAACTTGGTTGCACAAATAACTAAAACTGAAAATAGAAGACTTCTTTTTTTTTTCCTCCACCAGAAACATGGAAGCTGAATCTTCCAGCAGTCCCAACACTCCCCAGAAATCAAGTCATAATGGAAGGCTCTCACAGAAACATTTAGAAACTCATCTTCTCCACGCGAAAATGAAGTATTTTTAGAAAGACACATGTATGTTTATGTCAGTATGTGGAAAAATGAAGCCCACTCACCCGGAGAACATCAGTCTGTGTCCCAAGGCCCTTGGTGCACATCTCCATCACGGAGTATGAGCAGAAGGTGACACGCACTTTGTACTGGCTGACAGCAGACAGCCACAGAGACACATTGCTCTCCAGCTCCAGAGGAGGCACCAGGATGGACTGGTGACCTGAATATATACTGGGGAGAGGAAGCAATAGGAACATGAAAATTCAATTAATTAATGCATATGGCACATTTTAGAAGGCAAAACGATTTGCAGCTTTGTGAGATGTGCTGCACTAGTTATCTGGTTGAATCAAGTCAGTACTCACTAATTTTAAGAAACATTTAACTGCTTCCTTTAGCAGTATTTCTTACTGCATACCAATCCTGCAGTGAACACGTTAAAGGTCTTGTCAAAACATATGACTTAATCTCAAAAGACTTTAAAAAGATTTACCTAATCAATGTGAAACAGACAGCAAAGTCCCTTTTTTTTTTCTCCCTTGAATTTGGTATTCAATTAATACCACTTGCAAACCTGATGTTACTCAAGTAACTAACTGACTTAAATGGATTTTCTTAGCACAAAAGGTGTTTTCTGAACTACTGATAAAAAGGTTAATTTGGGTTTCTTTGACAGTTTTACCCATGTCCATTCCCTGGGGTTCTGGAGAAGGCTGGGCACATGTGAGGAGACCCAGAGCTCCTGAGTCATACCTGCACAAGCACCACAGTGCAAAGCCTAAGCCACAATAAGGGTCCAGGCAGATGGCAATCTGTCGGGATGGGTACAGCTCACACTGGAGCTTTATCGAGCGACATAAGGCACTTGTAGCTGCATGTGACATCTGCAAGAGGAAAACAGGAGCTTTCAGGGACCTTTTTCTAGAAAAAGTGTTTTATGTATTTTTTTATAAATGTAAATAAATAAAATATGATTATCTCTTGTTACTCTACCTTTACTCCTGCTAATATACCAGTAGTAGACACACTGAAGTCCAAGTATGCCAACATATCTGGAGACGTAGGTCTGAAAACACTAGTCAGCTTCTTTTTAGGCATATCATCTATTTAAAATACATAAGTAGAGAAGAGTATCACATTATTTTGGGAAACAAGTACGGGACAAAAAAATTTATCGTTTCAGCATTATCATCAGATCCTTCCTATAGTTTCTGGACAGCTATTTTAAGGCAATGCACAATACTTCCACTCAATCAGGCAGCTGTGTAGCAAAATAAATACATCATTCTTCAAACTGTTTCCATTTTGGCTACTGTACCTGTATCCAAAATAGTGGGCCATGTTTTAATATCTACAGCTGCTGCAGCCTCCTTGGACCTGAGCAATTTCATTATAGCTTGGGTGGTCAGTATACATGCAGACTTACTGACCTGCAAAAGGCACAGCATTAAAACCATTGATAAAACCAGGGAATGCATGCTCAAAGTCATGTCATATGCATCCAGATGAGACAACCAGTAAGATGAAGAGATGAAGAAAATAATTGGAAACAAAGCAAAATAAATCATGACAACAAAAGACCATTTTAAACGAGTTTCTGAAGAACCCATTATTGACTCAGCCACAGCACACCGAATATTTATTTTCTAGCTTATTTTACACTGACCGTGCCAAAGAAATTCATCAGGCTGCATTAACCATTCCACACTCCCCAGAATCATGAGGAGAGGAATGTCTCATACCTACCTCTACAATCATTTTGACAGTGGGCAGAGTGGTAGCAAGGTTCTGTGGATGAGGTGGGCGGACAGTGATGGGAACACAGCCAGCGTACAAACAGCCATAGAAAGTTGCTATCAAGTCCACTCCTGGAAAGGATATTTTTGAAATTAAAGCTATTTTTTCAGAGCAATAGGTCAAACTCTTTCACCAAAATCAAAATACACAATGTTATTAAGATGCAAAGACTTATCACAAGTGTCTCTTCAAATCAACAGGCTGCTCCACAACCAGCTTAAAATGTTTTGCATTTAGGAGTTAGCAAAAATTATTCCAATCCAATTAATGGACGGAACTTTTTTTCTTGTGCTGTGTGATGGTGAGTTTTGCTGTCTGTGTTGCTTTACCTGGAGGGTAAACCAGGGCCACGTGGTCACCGACATTCAGCCGTCCCTTCTCCATCAGTGCGACTGCCACTCTCTCTGCCCTCTTGTGCAGCTGGATGCACGAGGCAGTGCTGGCTACAGTACCCTGCAGAGGAGACAAGTGGCAGCAGAAACCTTTATAGGAACAGCAGCAGCTCAGTGAGTTGGATATTGACATGAAAATGTGTAAACTGAAAGGGTTTCTCCTGGAGACATGTGAACACACCAACAGGTAGCACTGTAGCTCATTAGTCCCCAGCTATTTAAGACAGGTTTTCACCAACAGGCAATTTCTTTGTGTCCAAGTTTTTTGTTTCCTTTTGCAGAGTCTCCCTTGTCAAGGGTAAAACTTGCCTGAACAAAGTGACCCAGGAAAGGGCAGATTTCCTGCTAGAAAACTTCCCTCAAAATCTTCTTTACTCTGAGAGAATAAACCATTTTAACAATAACAGTGCTGAAACAATTTATTTTGCTAAAGCACAGTCTCAAAAGGAAAGTTAGAAAGTTTGAACTACATCCTAAACTCTTTTGCCTCTCTGAATGAGACCTACATATCCTTCACTTCCCAAAGACGCTGCTGGACTTTCTAGAAGACTCCTGTCTGCAGTACAGCACACCACAGCACAGATCCAATTTGTTCCTGGGCTGTTACTGTCACTCTATGTGCCATTCTTCTTGAGGGCAGAGCCTAGGCCAGGGCAAGGCATCAGTGTTCCCTGCAGGGTGACAGTGTTCCTGGAAAATTTGACTCCAAAGCTGTCCCAAGGGCTCTCTACTTGGGCTCTACATCTCCTAATCAGTAAATCCTCCATTTCTGACTTACCCTTGTTCTCAGGAATGAAGACAGAATCATGTTTTCCATTAATATGACAGAAGTTGTGTTCCAGCAGGAAATGCAATTACTGCAATGTTTTAAGCTACGCAGAATGCATACTGAAATTCCAGATGTGGAATAAAAGATATGGCATAAAATTACAGAAGTGGAAAAATTTAAGCTGCTTACTACCTAGCAATTTTTGTCTGCTTCATTAAAATAATCTGCAGCATTTCAGGAAAAGACTTATAGAAGGCATTTTATTAGAATCGAAATAATCCTTTGTTTTGATCCCAATCTCCAAGTATGACCCAAAGTGCATCTCACCTTGGAATTCAACAAAAGGAAGAGTGGATGATCTGGAGTTGTCTGAGCTCGCCACTGAAGAACATCTGCTAAATACAGGAACTGAAATGGAAGAAAAAGGAGATGGCAGATTAACTCAAAGTGCCTCAGGTTTACTTCCAGCAGTATATCATACCTGGTCTTCTCTCATTGTGGATAAGCTAATTCAAGTATTTAATAATACCAGGACCCCAGTGTCACCTTTCTTGCCTGGTCATTGTCCTCCAGCTGGCTAACATCTCTCCCTGAGGCTTGTGCAATCCTCTTGCCAGCTACAAGGTTTCCTACAATCATCGAAGCAGGACCAACATCTGCAGTTTGAAAAGAACAGTGCAAAATGAGGAAAAACAACCTAAGGAACAAGCAACAGTTCAGCCTGCAGGTGCCCTATAAGACATAGGACTGCCAGAACTAACACATATTCTGGTTTCCTCACCTGGCTGTTTCTGTCGAGGCTTGGGCAGGTTGGTAACACAGGTGTGGGGACACATCAAGACATTACAAGGATGCAGAGCACCCTCCAAAAAGCGCTGCTTTGTTTCTGAAATATGAATTCCTCCGAGTGGAGCCTTTGGCAAAGTGTTGGCTGGCACCAAGGCAAGGCAGTACACACCTACTTGGTGAATGCTATCAATTGCCTTCGCAGAAATTTAAAAAAAAAAATACAGTCCACATTATCAACTGGGATGTAGCTAGAGCAAGAACTTGAATTCAAGTCATTTATAAAATTTTTACTTGCACCACAATTTGCAAATAAAGGGTCCAATTCTGCACTCACTGAACTCATAGAAGCTGTGCCATGACTTCAATGGGAGCAGGAGCAGACCCAGGACTTTGCTTGTGCCCTCTATCAAGGGGATGCCACCTGCACATCAGGGATTAGGAAAATCTCTTAAAAGTGGGCAAAAAGTGCAAAGATTTTCAAAAGCCAAGTTATATCACAGCAAATTTAGCATGTATGGCACAATCACAAAAGCGCAGTAGAACACAAAACTCACAAAATTTAGGAGAGAAGCATCTTTGCTGCCTAAATCTAAAGGGTCTCTTTTAGCTATGACACTTCTAAAAAAAGAAACAAAAATATTTTCTCCCCATAGCAGATATTCTCTCCAAAAAGATAAGAAAGCTGAAATTAGACAGAAACCATTATTACCCAACTGCCTTACTCATAAGAGCAAACTTTCCTTAAGTTGCTCTCTGGATCCTTCCCTTCAGTTGTCCCCTTACCAGAGTGTTCCCTAATCGACCTCTCCATTTTAATTTCCTTCGAACTGATTCATTCTAAAAACTGCAAATGAATATCCACCACAGCTCCCCTTCCTCCTGTCCTTCACCCCCAAGGAAATACAGTAAAATAATTAGGGGAAAAAGTTTTTAATACTTCTTGATGCAGATCTAGAATAAGGTTGTTAGTAAAAAGCTTTCAGGGGCTGTTCTGATACTTGGCAGTATACTTGTGAATATTTTCAGAGGTAACTCTCAGTACGAAATCAGAAGAGGCATGTAGCGTTAACCCAAACAAAACCCATCACCCTTAGGACTCTGAGAATCCTAGTAGCAGGAAGCTAAAAAAACATTCTGAAAGAAAGTATTACTTTTTACAAAATTCTGTTAATTCTCAGCCCTGAAAAAAATGAGCTTATTACACCTGTCTGTGGTTACACTGATAGGTTTTGCTTAGAGAAAGAAAAAAAAGGCTCTAATATTCTCATTTCATGCATCAGCCTTATTCACCTGGAAAGAGAAAATGACAGACTGACTACCTGTAGAACCCTGCTCATCCACTGAAAACTATCCTCCTCTGAGGCGTCAGGGCGTTGCTCTGCCACAAGCACTATCCGATCATCATGCAAAACGGGCACAGAAAACACTGCTATCCTAAAACACAAAGGACAGAAGAATGATAGGATGCAACACAGGGTGAACAGAGCATGGCTTATCATCACATAGGAATGGCTGCAACCTCTCATGGCACTGTTTCACACGCACAAGCATTATTCATGCCAGATCATCACAAAATCACAGAAAAATTTAGAACCCATGTGGATTCCTTGCTGTAATTGATTTCTGGTTGGGGTCAGGTGGATTTGCAGTCACCCATGTAGCACATATCTGACAGGCAAATACCATACATGCAGGGGCTGTGCAAACCTAGCCCATAGACCTCCGTCATGCACACTAGACTTGTAGCCTCTACATAGCCCCTTCTGGAAGACAACTGTGCCAAATTACTGACCACCAATGTTTCCACTGAAAAATACTTAACTCTCATGTGGGAATTATGTTAGTTTTAGGCCTGCCTCTGCCAGGATAAAATATTAATAATGCCTCAGTTCGGACTGGTTCCAGTCTGAACCCTGAGAGATTCCACTTATCATTGATCTCCATCTGGATATTGAGCCACGGACCACAGAAGAACACTCAGGTTGGTGATACAACACACTATCTTTGAGGGCCCTTCAGGAACCTAGTTTGTTCTTTACAACAGGATGCACAGTTCCTCCCTCAGCCACGCGAAAGGCTCAGGGGACAGAGGTGTTTTACATCTGGCATGAGCTTCTTCTGAGTGTCTTAAGACAAGCTTTGAAAGAAGTTTTAAACAGACTCTTTCAGATCTACCTTTATACTGTGTGAATTTAAAACCTATTATGCATGAAGCAGGGTGTCAATATTTGTCTTTCAAGTTAGCAGGGACAGCCAAGTTCACAACCTAGTGCCAACTTTTCTACAAAACACACATGAAAAAGTTCACATGCATAGCTCCTGCGTATGCTGTGTCACTTGATGACTGTCTGTGGGTTAAAAAAGGAGCAATAAAGTCCAGTCAGCAGTGTTGAAGTTTTCAATACACTCACCTTCCCCGATAGACAAACTTCATGGGTTCGACTGCCAAAGCGGTGGCTACCACATCATCTGCATTGTGCCTGCGGCCACTAACTGTCATCAAGCCATCCAATTTTCCTACCACAAACACCAAATAGTCCTGAAAAGAAGGAAGGATTAGAAACAAAGCAGAAAAACCTCCTCACTCCTGGCAATACATGCCTGACTCAAGCCAACAATACTCTTGAGATCTACAGGAGGTCAGTGCTCTGACACAAAATCTTGCTGAATTCAGGGGCATCACTTTAGCGTTGGGAGTCAGGACAAAGCAGGGCCCCGAAGGGCTCGTTCACACTTACAGGACCCACAAAGCCAAGCAATCCTGTTCTTGTGAAGGGCTGGTCTGACACAGGCATGCCAGCTGCCGTCACTGGGATGGCCTGGAAGAACACAGAAGGATTCAGATACTCACTGAACTGATAAGGACTTTCACTCCTTTATTGACGAAATACATGAAATGGGGTACCACTGCAAGGAAAAACATGGGCAGAAAGACTAAAATGCCTTCAGGTAACTACACATAAGATCACTGTGTTAATTCAGAGCTAAGATAAATTTAAATGCTCACACAGGCACTACACTGGACTGTGGAATACAGAAGCAGCTGACTGACTGCAGATGACACCTGGTATTTTTGGTTGTAAGAGACAGAATGTCTTGTTATGATTCTATGAATGAAGCAAAGTGTACCTGGCCAGGGCTTTTTTCTAACTAACTAAAAACCAAACCAAACTATAGTACACACACACACACAAAGACAGACCTTTAAGGAATAAGTACATCTGTTTGCAAGAAGAAATACTTGAAATATAACAATTACAAAGAAATTCAAACCTCAAATACATTCTTGGTGATTCCAAGGAGACCAAAATACGCTGTCCCAGTTGCTCCTGAATTCACACATATTTCTCCAACCTCATCAGCTTTACACAGATAAGGAGTCCCATCCACTTTCACAACACACAAGTTGGCTGCAAGGAGGAAGAACACAGAATCACAGTGTTAGTCTGCTCCAGCAGCTGACACACGTGGTGTTCTGCCACTAACAGATAAAGATTTTAGTATCAATTATTCATCAGCTACAGCAAAAGCACAGCTTGTAAGAGAGCTCTCTTTAGTTAATCGACAGTCTGTGCAATCCATTCTCCAAGACTAAGTTCACAAATGCAGTGATTTCTTCTTACAGTGCTTCACAGCTTCCACATCAGCTGCAGCTGAATCCAAGGCACACTGGACTGAGGGAGTTTGATTTACCACTTAAGACGCAAGATCAAGAAAGAAATCAACAAATCTACCCAGGTCAATACAAAATAAACACAGCAAAGCCAACTCTGCTGCCTGCATTGACCAAGAACTTCTGGTAAAACAGGTTTGTGGGTACATTTTCAAACATCAGAGAAGTCTTCCAATTGTCAACACCCTAGGTCTGAGCAGGTGAGACAATCATTCACCCTACCAATAGATCAACTTCTAAATTAGCTTGGTTTCATAAAAACTACCTATCAGAACAATTACCAGTTATTAGTAATTGTTTGGAACCATGCAATGATAACCTTGGGTGACCAAGTAAAGAGATGCTACTCAAATTCTGGTACAGTTGCTGGATATTGTATGTAGGAACCAAATGTTTGGAATTAAAGTCTACAGTATGAACTACTGATCATGCAAAAACCCCACACTTTGCAATTTAGGAGGAAAAAATAAAACTTAATGGTAAATTGGAACTGATGAAATTGCTTATTATTACAGGAAATACCTTGAGCTAACACCAGAACTCTGTACATAACACTTAATGATGCAAAGAGAAGTGTTAGTAACTGGAGAAAGCACTATTTGTGGGCATACACAAATGTACAGCCCACACTACATTCACAGACATGGAAAAACCAACGGATCAGCCTGCAGTCCCTAAATGATGCTCCATCCATGAATCTAAAGGACAATCCTATCACCCTGATCAAGTAAAAAAAAAAAACAACAACTTACCAGTAACCAATGTATGATACAGGTAGTCTACGGGTACATTCTAACAGCAGGCATAGTTCTGCCCTGCCAGGTTATACTGTAAGGCTGCCCTTCTGCAGTATCTGTGGAGCCTCTACTCTCGCTTCTCCTCCTTTTCCTGCTTCATGTGTGACATACAAGAGAGTGCATCTACCACCATTTCAGTCTCTCTCAACAGCATTGCATCTGAAAAAGAATTAAAGAGAAGGGAAAAGCAGATGGGATGGGAATGTACATGTGGACTGCACGTCGTGAAGAACACAGATTCCTGCTAAGAAAACTTTCTTCCTTCAAATGAGTCCACATGCACATTCTGACAGATGGTGACTCGCAGCAGTCAAACCTGCCAAGGAGCATCCTGGAAGAAGATGAGAATCCTGCTGTGCAAAGGACCATGCTGATGCCCTACCAAAGACTGGATTCAGCTCTGGATGCTTCAAGACTAGCACAGCAGGAATGCAAGAATAATGCCAGGGGCCTGCACAGCAGAAGGCTGTGACCAAAGGTACCAATGACGGTCAGGAAGTGCTCTCTTGTTCCCTTTCCAGCATTTCATAGTGGATCCATATACAATGGCTACCCTTGCACTGCAGTCTTTAGTTAGAACTTCTCTTCTAGAAGCATGAAGCCTTAGGAAACATACTAAAATACCAGGATAAAATTCCTCTAGAATCACTGTGGAAGCTATTTGCAGGGTTTCCACAGAAACCTCATCTTTAAGAAAAATAGCATACAGGGATTTCAAATGCAGACCTGAATCTCTTCCTGCTCCTCTAGAAAGGGCAATAGGCATACAGCAAGCTAACTACCTAGAGAGGATGAACATAAATCTAGACTCCAGAGGTGATCATGAGCATCTGAAGTATAATATTTAAATTGGAAGAAAACATCTCATCCCAAGTGCACACTGGCACAGGTCTCCAAGAAAAGTTGTTCTGCAGTGGCTATTCTGCCACTGTGTGACAGACTGGAGCCAGGTGGGATGCAGAACTGATGAATATGATAAATTCTAAGGGCTGAGTGGAAAAGAAGTGCTGTTAACTCACAGACTAAGGAATAAAATTGAAAACTTCACCAAGCTGCTCTGTAACAACTCTTCCCACTGAGGTAAAGGAACCACATCTCTCTGCAGTGGCATTGTTTTAACCATGAGAACATAGGCAAATGTTTGCACAGACATGGACAGAGGAAACAATGAAATACAAGACATCCATGGGCTGGAGACAATGTGAGCATCCTGACATTTAGGAAATTGAAACCATCTCCTTGAACTTCTAGAAAAGGTACTGAATGCAGTCACAAACCAAAACATGACACTGTTCATTGCAGAAGATCATGCAGAACTCCAAGAGTTGGTGCCAACCTGAAGTTTTCTGCTTGAGTGTAAGAAAGTAGCTGCTGCAGCAGTACTGTTTCTAGGAATCAGCCTTTGTATGATTAGAGGCTACAGGAATTTAGAACTTTTGGATTCAAAAGTGTTAGCTCTTGTCAAAGAAAGAACATGAGAAGGATCCTGGTAAAAGAATGGATAGGATTAGTTGGGAAGTAGAAGGGAGACAAACTTAACTGCAGTTAACATATCCACTCCAAGATGACATAATACAGCAATCACATTCCAGTTGATGTGAAAGCTGGAGGCTGAGAATGGGCAGAAGAAAAGAGGTTTGGCAGTCTCCCTACCATCTTTACCAGTCCAATTTGAAAAAATGAACTGCATGTTGTTATGAGACAAATTTAACAGTGCCAGTCTCAGACAGATACGACGCAAAACAGCCCAAGGTGGTCAACAGGTGGGATAAAACTTCATCCCTCCATGATAGGATTCCAGGGTAATGCAAACTAGATCTTCTCTTAAGAATTCCCATGCTCCCTTTGAGGGGAAGATTTCTCTGTAGATGCTGGCACTTCCCTTGAGGGTCTTGTGATGGGCATTCATAGATAATGAATGCGAAGGGAATGTGGCATCAAGAACAGCCTATGGGTTGAACAGCAGTGACACATGACGTGACCCTGGTGCTGATGGCTCTGTTACGTAAGATCCCCATAGCAGGTGGGCTCACTGTATCAGGAAAAATAGCAAGATCTGAAGAAAAAGAGGGTGAGAGCAGACCATGACCTTTTATCCAGCTAGCTCCTGAATAAAGCATGCCAGAGATCTTCACAGGTAATGAGATCAAAAGCTCTTGGCCTGACCATTTCTGAATTAAATTCAGGAATGTGAGCTCCTATGTCACAAAGTATTTGAAAGACTAGGGCAGACTTCCAAGTTCAGTGGTATCAGAAGATAGAACAAAGCCTTCAGAAAAAAAATACAAAACCAAAAGCAGATCAAGAGCAAGACTCTTCAGTCAGCAGAGGGGCAATGAACAAGTGGTGGTATGTTCTCTCCTGTATGCCAAACACCAAGCCAGAATGGTCAGGGCACACCCTCCATGAATACTACACAGGATAAAGCATAAATCTTACCAAGTAAGGCACAACTATCTCCACTGCTAGAATGTACACGCAGACTCATTAGAAACTAAGTCATACTAAGTCATTAATTTCCTTAAGTCAATCATTTTTTTCATTTAACACACCCCAGTATGGAACTGCTAGTCTTTTGACTTCCTTCCTACTCTGGAGGATTTTTTAAGGGACAAAAGTTATCAATTATTCTTTATAATGAAATCTATCATGTATATTCTGACTTAAGGAACATATAGAGAAATTTCTGCTGGAATTTTTAATATGTGTATAATTTGAAGCAAATCTGTCCCAGATTCTGACAGCCCAATGCTAATCAGAGTTTTAAGGGAATTAATGAATTAAGTTACCCAAATTCTGCTTAACCTGCAAGTAGTTTTACCACTTATTACTGTATTTTCAAACAGTAACAGCCATCAATTACAAGTCGTATCACTCTGAGGCACTTAATGGTACACATTTAACTGTTCTCCCTCCACACAGTCAGACAAGTCACTTTACACTTCTTAGTCATGTAGAAAATGATGGTAGGGTTACACTGCCTGCCAATGGCACCCTAATTCATAAGTGTCCCCTAGATTTGCCAGACAATGCTCCAAGAAATTTCGACAAAGGAGAAGGGTTTTTTCACAGACCCTTCCGACTCCTCGATCGGGCATTTCACAGGACAGGGACAGGGACATATTTTTTGACAACTCATAACGTGGTGAAATTACTTACCTGAAAGCATACAGGAACTTTTCCAACATCCTAAGGCAGTCTTGAACCTGCCACTGAGCAGATGCTCTGTGGAAAATTAACCCAGGAGACTTACAGCTCCAACAGTTGAATATGAAGAGTAGCTGCATGAGCTTTGTGCCTTAAGAGAGGTAAAGCACACTTTATTGTGAGAGCAAGCCTACAGCAAAGCCAGGAGCATCCCTGTGTTGGTTTTGCATGGCCTGGTTTTTGGTAGTGGGGTGCCACAGAGGTGGAGCCACATGGGATAAACTGATCCAAAGAAAGATTTCAATTGATTCTGCATCTAATTACCACTTTTTTGAACAGGAGCAACATTCAGTTTAAGCTCAGTCAGTTCACCAAAGGATTCATGACTACCAGACACACAAACTTGCTCCCTTCATGACCCTGTGACTAACCCATAAGCTAAGGAAAACATTGGGAGCACAGTTGAATTTCAGTGAGGTTTCAAGGGGACAGCAGTAGTGTGGACACCCCAAACAGACAGCAGTAGCAGCACATGCCATCTGAATTCTAGCTGAAGCAGAAAAATCACTGTTTTGTTGAGACACCAATGCCAGTCACAGAATCAGAGAATTGATTAGGTTGGAAAAGACCTTTCAGATCAAGTCCAGCTGTGAAGCTGAAGTTACCTTTCTTGGTAGTTACCTAGGTAGTTACCTTTCTAGGCAGTTACCTGCCTTTCTTGGAATTTATTATGGACTTTCGAAACAACTTTGAATGGTCTTAATACAAACCAAAAACTTGGGAGAAGCCACACAACAACCAAGCAACTTCTCTGCTTCATTTTGGTATGAAGTGAAGAGCTTCTGCTCAGTCTTCAGCAGAAGGAAATTACTGAATTTAAGTTCAATAACAACGACTAAACCTTTGACTTTAGGGGTAGCAAAGGGCTTCTGGGGATAATGTGTAAAACTAAACAAGACCAATGAGACTTGCACACAATGGCTGAAATTTTCATCACCAGAGTGAGAAGCTGTCTGCCTCCTCATATTTGTATCAGGGGCTTTGGTGTACAGAGAAGAGGTTATTGCTGAAAACACACAAGCTGAGTCTCCACTTTACCTTGAATAAATGCTTTACAGAGAGCAGGGCTTTTGAACCACAGCTCTGTAAGGCAGGAAGTTCATATAAGTTCATAAGACCAAGAAATGCAAAGCCAAAGGTGCCAAGGGCATGACCAGAATCAATGAGGTTCTGTGCTAACTACATAGTAAACTTGAGGGGTGAGGAGAGCTGCAAAAAATCTGTATTTCATCCTCTCCAAGCACACCAGAGCAGGTCAGGACATGGCCTGAAGCTAGTGGTACACACAGTGCAATGGAAGGTTACACTGCCAGCCTAAAAGTTGAAGTAGATGGCACCAAGTGTCCAGTCCTTAATCCCACTGTTCACAGTCTTAGGTCTGGTTTGGCACTTTACCTTTACTAACTTTCTTCAGAGTCCTCTCCCCTCCAAATGCAGCTGGGTCTCAAATGAGAACAAGGATGAGACAAAGTTTCTTTGCTTCAATTAATGGGCTGAGGAACAATACCCAGCTCTACTTAATTCAGGAAGCACAGTGTAGCAAACAGGTGTCATTAGGAAACAGGTTAATTCAGGTTACTCCTGATCACTTTCTTTTCTCCATGTGCATGACAAAATAGTTTCCAGAATTAGTTGTTCCACCACCTCCACAGGGTTTGAGATGAGGCCCCTTTCAACTGACATACTCTATTCTACTCCATTCCATTCCATTCCATTCCAAAACCAATTCTGCAAAAAGACAAAAGCATTTGCCCATACCAAAATCTAGAGTCATTCAGATTTATTGTGCATGAATCTCTAATTATCATGTTTAGGTAATGTGTCAAAACATAAGTCATAGTACCTTAAAGGTATTTAACATTTTTATTTATTCCATGCACACAAGTGTAATAGTAAAGATAACTTATGTGGAATATGCTGAAACCTACACAAAATGCTTTCCTACCTCCTGGCATAATCTGCCCAACATCCTGCACAGTTAACACTGACAACTTCTCCTCTGTATCCACTCTGATCACGCCGAAACTCAGACAATTCATGGATAACACTGCTTTTCCTGGAGGGGGGCCACCCAGTTCAGAAGGTCTGGAAGACAAAAAGTTTAGTTAGATATGAATCAACAGACCAGTATTGGTGATATGGTCACTAAAAACATTGTGCTGGTTTCTCAGGCTTGGTAAGGTTAAGAAAAATAATTGTTTTTCACTTTAAAGAAACAAGAATTCAAGACTTATATCATAACTAAATGAAGAAAGAGCTAAAACAAAACTCGCAAAAATTTCAAAGTTTTTTGTTTCAAGTTTTCTTGAAGTCAACTTTCTGAAAAAGGACATTTTGATCAGAACTGCTATCAAAAAATTCCAGTATATCCCATCTATACATCTATTAATAATTACAGTATTTCTTTTTCTCAGAGCACCCCTTGCTATCTCCAGAAATCCAACAGTATTTTTCAGAGCAGTTACAAATATTTTTCTTTAATTTTAGGCCCCTGTTTACAAGACATCATACAAAAGCAATTAATTGAGGATTCACCATCTTCTTCCTCCCAAATAAGCAAGTCTTGTTTTGGGGCATTTTAAAAGGTCCACCAATAACTTCAGTGAGGAAGAGACCTCACTTTCCCAAAGCATGAAAAAAACACCTTCCGCCTGACCATTCTTAGAAAATATTAAACCTTTTATAGAAACAAAATAAAAATCACCCATCCTTCAGTGAAAGAGATACCTGTGAGCTTCATACTTCCTCTGCCTAAGTCTTTGGGCATCTCTATGTGGGTCATGGTGTTTTCTGACTATTATCTTAACATGAGATTCCCCATCTCTGGAAGTGTTTTACACCAGGCTGGACAGAGCTTGGAGCAACCTGGTGTAGTGGAAGGTGTCCCTCTGCAGGGGGTTCAAACTACATCCAACCCAGAGCATTCTGTAATTCTTGACACATTTCAATAGTCAAGAAAAGCTCACTTCTCAGAGAAGGGAATTACCTCCGAATAGCAACAGTTAGTGCCTCTGAAGAACTAGCACAGGGACAGATTACTTCTGGTCGCAAACCTCTGGATTGAAATACATTCAGGAATGCGTCACAGGAAGATATTGACCCTAGAAAGAACAATCACATAATTAGAAACATTCTTCTAAGAGCAGGAAAGCTTGAGCAGCAGAAATCAAAGTCTGTGCTCACTCTCAGCTCAGTTATATGAATATTGTCACATTCACATACATATGAAATATTATTTTCAAACAATGTCTCAAAGACATTCCAGTTTACTATTAGAGAGTTGATTTGGAAAAAGAACTCCTAGTGACAAACAACTACACTGAATGAAATTTCCAACTGCATACTCCTTCCCTGGCAGCACTCACCAGAGCTCACTATCATGGAAAGTCCTTCAGGGATCAGAATACTTTGTCACTAAGTGTAACTTGTATCAACTTCTTATATAGCTCCTGTCTGATTGTTTCTTACAGAGGCTACAGCACTTAAAATCAAGTATCAAACACTTCTGACATACCTTCACAACTCTACCAGGCCCTTAGCACTTGGCCCAAAGTGGATTATATCCATATTTCTATCTCTTAGGTATCAGTTCAAGTAAAGTAATGGAAGAGTATAGCACTAACAAAAACACTAAGTTTTAAAAATGAATTTACACAGGAAAATATAGCCAAGAAGTGCAAACAGCAATGAAAAAGCAGTGGCATAACTGGCACACAAACAGTGTTTTACTGCAGAACAAACTGCTTAACTCCCCAAGCATCAGCTCTGACATAGGGCTTACAACAAACAGAATTTTGGCAAGACTGACACTCATGAAATGCATCCATACTTACATGGATTGGCTCCATCTGCCACTATTAACATCCGTAAGGAGCTCAGGCTGACATCTCTCTGATCCCTCTGAGCCAAAAGTGACCAGTGCATATCACGGGATTTTACTACTGCTACATGGGCTGGAAATCAAAACAATAATTATTCTGCATGTGCAGAACAAAATAAAGGTCAATTATAAAATTATGTAAGTATTCTTGCGTATTTACACAAATTTATGACGCTACACACAAAACTTATGACATTAAAAATGTAGAAAACAAACACAAACACCAAATATTAAACTACTATGACACATGGATCATCAGTGCCTCCAGATGGACTTGATCATAGAATTTAAATGCTTGCTATAAATTCAAATAGTAAGAAACACAGTTTCTTTAAAGGTCTCTCGGAAGAAGCTATCAACATCAATCATCAGTGAAACTACCAGCACATAAAATACTGAAATGGGGTACTCAGTGGTGTACATAGACATTTTGCACAGTTTAATTTGTTTTTAATAACCCAAAAAGAGATGGGTGAAATAAAGAGACTTCTAGGGTACCTTTGTATGAGCAGACTTTCTGTATCCAGGAAAGTGGATTAACCTTCATTAATGCATAGGGAATACTGATCACATGCATCCTGTTCATAACACTCTACGAGAAAGAGATTCAAAAATAAACTCCAAGTGGCTTAAAAAATACAGAACATGTAACAATGCTTAAATAAACTCTCCCATCATCACAGTTACAACATAACTCAGTCAACTTGTAGTGAAAACTATGCATTCACTGTATGAAAAAATAAGCTACACAAATTACTGAAAAAGTAACAGTTTATTCTGAAAAATATAAATATTGAAACAAAAACCATTTGAGAGAACAGATGAATTTATGGCCTTATTCTAATACCAGTACACTACCCTTGAAATAAGGAAATTGCTGCAGTTTTTTGCCTTTCTTGCAATACTCACTGTTAACACTCCATGCCAAAGGCCAGCCTCTCTTTTGAAATCCAAAACATTTGTTAGTGTTTCAGCTGAAAGTAAAGGAAAAAAATATCATATTTTAAAAGCATATTTATAAGAATACTTAAGAACTACAAGTGTTTGTTAAAGCAACTCTGAAACTTCCATGACTGCTAAGAAACCAAAGCTCTGCTGCCTACAAAAAACAGGCCACTTAAACTCCCAAGTGGCTTGTTTTACTTTATAGCAATCGTCTTTGAATTATGATTACCAGACTAGACTATTACAAGGTATTTAAGACCTTGATTCATTAGAATACCTCTTCCATGTGAGTTTGTAACATCTGCGAAAGAACTACGCACACTGAAAATTTAGCCTTGAAGCAAACTTCTTCAGCTGAACTGAAGAAGTTCATCTGTATTTGAAAGAACTAGATCCAGTAAGAAACATCACCATGGCTCTAATAAACTTTCTTGAATATTTTCTCTGAGAAATTTGAGTATCTTATGTGATTCAAAAAACAAAATAAGAATCAAAGATTTTAAATCAAGGATTCAACCTGATTTTCGAGAGGTATCTTATATTGATTAGGTAACACTTGCTTATCACTGATGTAGGATGGATGTATGCAGGAAAGTGCTTGGTTAATCGTAGCACAGATTAACTCTACGCAGATGGTCAAAACCAAGTGCATTTCTTGGCTGTTCATTGGAAGCATGACTGCAAACAAGCAGATCTCTCACTATATTCACATCCCTGGGGAAATGTTTTTTTGTGGGACATGATTAGCTAAGAGGAAGATCCCTTTCTTGATTATGATTTCACAGGTGGCTTAATTCTCTTTCACACATCACGCCCAAAATTAATGAGAAAGTTTGTCTTTCCCTTTGCAGTTGAAGCTACTACTCTGTATCTCAAGTTCTCTAAAGACAGCAAACATGATTACACAATATAAATTGTCTGAAGATGCAAAGCTGCCAGTATCATTTTAAAGTTACACCTATCTAACTTACCTTCTGAATAACCACATGCCTGAGTCAGTGCATGACAGTGTGCCAGCATGGAGGCATGAGATACAGTAATGCCCACTGTGCTGCCCTCTTTACTTGTTTTGTACTGAGAAGAGAAAGTGTATGCAAGCATTAGATTAGGAGCAAAATCAAAAAACTTTACAGCAGTGAATATAAAAACAAATCCAGCTTTTTAAAGTCAAAAAGCTAGCATAAAAATATATTTATGTCCACAGAATACCCTAATATGGTAAAAGATCTACTCCAATTTTTCCAAGTTTCTCTACTCCAATTAAATTGTCCTGGGGAACCCAAAATGCTGATTATCTCCAATCTTCAACCTGACTCCACACAGTCACTCAACTGACAGTCTGCCTGGCAGCCTGATGTAAACAGTATTGTTTCACAGTTAAAAATATTATAGCTGTCTTCTTTTATTGTATCAAGAGTTTAAAGGAAGAAAACATCACATAAACTATGATAGAGTAACCATAAAAGTTATCATATTACACTGGATCACCTCAATATAAGCGATCTCAGCGCTGGCATCCCGGACCTGCGGATGCCAGTCCTTGGCTGGTTTTGCCAGATGCTTCCCATCAATCACAAACCAAATGAGACGAGGCCAGCCTTCAAAGAAAAAGAAAAGCTACTGTCATCACAATTCCAAAAATCAGTTTTTTCCCCAGTATTCAGGCATAATGGCTGAAGGCAAGCAAAAGCAAAATCCCCCGAGAGAAAGAAAGGGCACAAGGCACTGCCATGATAATCAAGGCAGTTCTTTATGTGTAAGAACCTTGCAAGCAAACGCAAAAGCTGAAGCGTGACAGCAACAACAAATTTACCTGCTTTTTATCCCATAAAAAATAAACCCACACCTTTGAATGTCACCACCTCGCCAGTCTGAGCTTTCGGGAGGCCTTTCTGACAGGCATCAGTGGTTAAAGCTAACGTGACTCCACAGCTGCCCAAAAGAAACCCAATCTGCTGACTGCCAGCATCCTGTAAAGACACCAATAGCAAAATTACAAAAAATAAAGCTTCTGGGCAGTTTTTTGTAACTTCTTCATGTTTAGAAAACATTAAGTCAATTTATATCACAGGAAAAAACAGAAGTCTATCCCACAAGACCTTTAAATGACTGAGAAAATTTAGTTTTGCTTAGTGCCAACTAAGATTTGGCAGCAGATCTAGTAAGGAAAGCAGTGTCAGAAGCAATGGTTGTACACCCCTACTCAACCCAACAGGGATGTTTACAAATTCTGCTAAACAGAAAACAGGTCTGATGCTGTATCTGAGTCCTAACACACTGAGGAGCAGAGCCTGTAGCTTTTTAGCACTTGCCTAATAATCTCCATGTGCATAGGATTATACCTGTATTTCCAGTAATTATGGTGTTTCTGCTTGCCTCATTACTCAGCATGAGAGCTGAAATGTAACCCTGCTCTGATACACTCAGAGAAATACTTCCACACATATTTTTGAAAATGATGAATTAAAATAATTTCTGCAATTACATATCCTAAAATACTTCAACTACTAGCTTAATATTACTTCCCCCTATCCTTAACTAAATATTAAATATAAATCCAAGCACAGAATATAAGTGAACACTCCAGCTAATGCTTTCTAAAGAGCAGTCTCTGAAGGACCCCATGTAAGGACTGTAGGATTTAGACATACACACACACAGACGAACACTTCATTTATTTATCAAACCATAAAAATATCAAATGTATTTGCCCACCTTTCTTGTCAGTGGAACTTCTATTGGGACAGGAATAAGTTCTGCCAGAAGACATCCATAAAATGCCACCATAAACATAACTGGATCACTATTAGGAAATACAAGAGCTACCTACAAAAAAACAGTAAAATAAGAAAATGTGGGTTTTTTTTTTTTGTTTGTTTGGTTTTTTTTTTTTGTGATTTGGCAGAGGGGGCCGGGGGGGGGCATTTTTTAATTTGTGGAACAAAATTTTCACAACACTGTACAGGTTCATTATAACCAGGAACAGAAATACTAAGTATTGGGACAATGTATTATTACAAGTAATGATGATTTCACAATATATTACTACAATATTTTATTACAAGGCTTTCTTCAGCTAAAGCTGTTCCTCACTATTTCACCCATAGGGACCACTTCCAACAGCAGCCTACCCGGTCTCCAGGCTTCAGCAGGGGCTCATTCTTAGTGGTTAGCTTGTTCAGCAGGGTATAAGCTAACTTCAAGCTTCGACTCCACAGCTTGCCTAAAGAATAAAAAAAGAAATTAAGAAATAAAAACTAAAATTTTAACACTTAATTGGCAAATCTCAGTCCCTCACACATGCACAAAGCATGACTGTATCAGAACAGTTGGCAGAGAGTCCAAGTACAATTTAAAACTTAGCTTCTTTTTGGTTTACCTTTTCCTTTTTTTTTTTAATTTTAAATGTAAAACTAAACATCATATTCTAAACAACACTCAAAGCTCCACTGCAGAGTAATTACATTACTGCAGCTGCTCAGCTATATTTCCTGTATCTTTCATCTGTGAGAATGCAAACAATACAGTTTAAAATTCTAAAATACTATACAACTAAATGCTGCAGTGAGCTACCCTGAAGGACACAGTTACTTTCCCAAAAAATGCAATTTACTATAAAACTTCTAGTTCATTAATACAGGGAAGTTTCACTTCCCACCATTAACCTTCTGATTATGCTCCTGAGGTACGTATGAGTCTTCTCTATAAGGCTGTGCAAGAAGATGCTAAAAGGGAATGTCTCCTCTGAGAATCTGAAGAGTGCCTTATTAGTCATCTGTTTCTACCTCCCAGTTTACACTGGGCTATTTTTAGTGTTCTTTTATGAAAAAATCCCACAGTTCTATGAGATTTACAAAAAGCCATTCTTTCAATTTACAATTGGAAAGACTAGTTATGTTTTACAATAAACATTTCCCTTCCTTAACTTCTTTAAAAATGTTTTTCATATACAAGGAATTGATAATTTACATTCCTACAGCAATCGCAAATCGTGTGTTATGAGTCCCTCGGAAGTAAGGGAAACTGCTGTTCCACGACCAACAGCTAACTCCTCCTCACAGCTGGCTCCAACACATACCATAGGTCAGGGTATAAATCGCTTTCCCAGTGGTATCCAACGCTGTCAGACAAGGGGCTTTGGGCTGGGTGGTTCCCCAGCGCTGCAGGGCAGCCAGCAGTGAGGGGGGCCAATTGGTCACAACCCCCAAGGGTTCCCCTTTAAGTACATTCACTTGATTTCCTTCAGGCTTTGGTTGATTTGGGTCAGGCTGTTGCACTAAAACCAGAGCACAATAAAAGGGAAATGTCAATCTGTACAAAACATGTAAGTTACACTTCACATGAACCATTCACCTCTTCCTCACAGCTATCACTACTTTTCCTCTGCTTTATGATGATGCAATGCTAATCATCTGTTGGCTTCCCAAAAAACAGTGACCATCACTTTAGAGTTGTGATTCTACATTATCAAAGGACCAGAATTTGAATCTCTAGCTCACTTCTACTTCAGAAAGCTGCTGTTTTCAGCTGCTTGTTCTCCCCATCTATTTCAATGAAAGACTCCACCAAGTCAAGCAGGGTTACCAGAGACAATGGCTTCAGTGACATTGGACACTAATTTTTGCTGCACTTAATTCTCAACAGGTGATGAAAAATGACATTATGCCTGCCCAACAATACATTTTTTAAGAAAGGTCATCTGTTAAAATCCTGCTCCAAGCTGCTCCAGAAAGTGAAGTGTCTTGATTTTAGTTAGTGAAGTCCTGGTTGGAGTTAGCTAACACTCAGTGTAGATGACCAGTAAAACTAATGGTTCCAACTCATGCTTTCCACAATTACGTACACCTTAGTGGAAGTTCATCTGGAGAAACTTCAGCAAAATACTGGAATCACAGAAACACTGTATCTTATAGCATCAAACTAACAGTAGGGGAAATCTAGTTGTAGCTGCTCAAAAATGTCACACTGAATAGGAGGGTTGAGTTAAAGATTATCTTTCACTTGTGATAACATAAGACCTTTCTCACTCCAGTGCATTAATTCTACCATGACTAGTTTTCTATTGAGAAGAGAAAAAAAAACCAACACTAGCTAAGAAGGATCAGTTCTGTCATGAACCATATACGCAAGAAGTAAAAAATGTATCTGAAAGAAAATTAACCTTCTAGCAGTTCTTCAAAATCATCCACAAAAAACTCCTTCAAAGGTGGGCGCTTTGGTCTTTTCAAGGTATTTAGCAGTTGCTGGATTTTAGAGGACACTCTGCTATTCACCGGAACACCTGCCAAATGAAAGAGATTTATTATTTATCATATATTAACCAAAATACACTAAAACACACAACTTTCAGATGGAGAAGTCATTCAGGATGAGTAACTTGTTTGGAAGAAAACAGCTTTAATCAGTATGAGTTTCCACCATGGATTTATTTGCTTTCAAACAACGCTGTTCCTTGGCCACCTGGCTGACACAGACACCTTCTCAAACTTTATTTTAGCTTTTCAAACCACTGACCCCTTAATGAAATTTCAACTGAAACATGAAGAATGTCCTTTTCTCCAGGAGTGTAGGTATTCACCTTAACATTCATTCCATTTTGAAAGCATCAGATTGCTTGGAAAAAATGAGTCAATCTTTCAGTATTTTACAGGGCTTGTAAAAATAATCACAACACAAAACAAGACGAGTGCTGGTTTTCATTTGTGTATGTTAAATTAAATGTAAACACATTTTATATTTACATTTTTATATTTATCAAAATTTTATATTTATCAAAATTTAAAGCTCTGAGGCAATATAAAATTAAGGTGCATATAAAGATATATATACAGGGGGACATAGATGGAAAGGTAGGAGGTCTATAATGCAATCACCATCTGCAGTTTCCAGAATGCTGCTGCTGTAGCCTCGGGGCACTCCTCGCACGGATGCAACCTGCGGACGCTCGTGGTGCAGATATTCCACCAGGCCAGTGGTCACATCAGGCGGGGCAGAGTGGCTCTCTGCAGAAATGCAAGACAGATATAGGAACTCATCAGGCACCTTAACAATCAGCAAAATCAAAACTGCCTCTTACATGAAGGCACTTCACAAATCCTCACATACTCACCGGGGCCTGAGAACCTCCTTACAACCTGGACGCACAAGCCTGCTTTGCTTGCAGCTGTGACCCATTTTCTGGCTGTAGAGCAATGCTCAGGGAATGTCACAGAATCATAGAATGGCTTGGGCTGGAAGGGATATCAAAGCTCACCTTGTTCCCACCTCTTGCCACAGATAAGGACACCTTCCATCAAACCAGGTTGTCCCAAGCCCTGTCCAACCTGGCATTGAACACTTCAGGGATGGGGCAGCCACAGCTTCTTGAGACAACCTGTGCCAGGGCCTCACTACTCCCACAGGGAAGAATTTCTTCCTAATCTGACTCTCTCTTCTTTTTTAATTTAAAACTGTTCCCCCGTGTCCTATCACTTACTGCCCCTGTAAAAAGTTGCTATCACCATTCCAAGACTGTAACCTAGGTTATAGAATGGTTTTGAATGGAATGGGTTAGGAAATGGCAGTATTTTTAAGAAGTGTTTGAACAATAGACAACAAGAACAGGAGGCCTGAAATATTCATAATCCTGATGAGTAAAAATAGGAATACAGCAGGGAAGAGCTGGAGAAAAGCCTGCTGCCCATGGCTGAAGGAGCCATCTCTGTAGACACAGCCCTCAGAGAACTTCAGCATGTCACAAATCCTGCCAAAAAAACTACAGGCAGAAGCAGACCTGGGCAGTGCTGTGAAATACGTAATTTATCCCCACCCCGCCACTCTGAGGCAGTGATCAGCCCTAAGACAGCAAATGCTTACAGAACTGGTCCCGTATTTCCAGAGCTGACACACAAGCCACCAGTCCAGCTCTAAGCGGTTTTAGAGGGACCACCTGGAGAAAAATTTAACTCCATTCCCATCCTTTCCAATGGAACTCACTGCAATGCCAGTGTTTACATTGCAGAGACTAAATTCCTTTCATGTGTGTAAGGTACATGAAGGAGAAAGTGTTACTTCATCTCTCAGAAAATTGCCATGGAATCAGTAACCCCTAAGATGACAACTGCGTAAAGCTGACCTGTACAACCATTGTGCAGGACCTACAGAGGGCCCATGTGTACCTGCCTCATGTATGTGCTCTCACTCTGTTCTGTGTATTTTTGAAGTTGCTTTTTGGTTGTTTGTTTTTTGATTTTTTTCCCCCTTGGCTTTCCCGAAGTCCCAAACCATGGACTTCCTGCAGCATACAACTTGGCCACAGAGACCGGTGTATCTGGTTCTCACCTCTCACCTGACAAACCCTGCAGGGAATAGCAATGTCTCACTATGTATGGAGAAGGAATAGGTTCAATTTTCAGAATTTTTGCTCAGAAAAAAACCACATTAGCTTAATTAACCATTTGGGCATTTTATTAATAAATGCCTATGAGACCACATACTATTAATTTGTATCATCCAGAAATACCATGGCACAGCAGGGTAAGAGAAATGGTGAGGAGTTAAAAAAAAAAGTGTGAGCAGACTTGTGACTTCCGGAAGCAAAGTTAATTGGATTCAGACTGAAGGACCTTTCCATTAGTGATAACAGGACAGAGATAAAAGCAAGAGAGAAGTGTCCAAAGAAAGAACATATGGGGTATGACAGAGAATTAAAAGTCATGATGATCTGTATTTCCAGCTGCTCTAGGAGCTAAAGTAGGAAATACTCCATAGTTGATATGGTGACCTTGAAAAACCCCAAGATATACCACCAGCCTTATTAACTAAAAAAAAAAAAAATTACACAAAAGAAAAAAAAGCCCCCCAAGGGTTGTGAAGGATTGTCCTTGCTGCTATTAAGTGAAAGACAAACATCTTTAAAAAAATGCACTTTCCTATGTGACTCCATTAAATACTGTAACCTTGCACTTACAACACTGCAGTTTACTGCCTGGGAACATAGCTAGAGCTCACCATTAAAAATGCAGGCTGGAGAAGATGAGCTGCAAGGGAACAAGCTGCTAAATTAAAATTCTTCAACATCTCAAAACCATGAATAGCTATTCAGAACACAACCAAAACACAGAATATTTCGGTAGAACATAGCAATTAAGACACGTAAGATGCCTTTCAGATTGCTGATATCAGCACACTATCTGAAAAAATAAATAAACTCTTCTATGCTCTAGGACAAATCAAAGCCTCTTTTAGAAAGTATGCAAGTATTTACTGAGAAAAATAAAAGTTTGCCCTGCAAGAACTGGGTAAGTTTTCATATTTTTGTGAGCTAGGGGAAGTACACACAGATAGGAAAAATGTCCCAACTGAACTGATATTGGCCATGCATGAATGTTACCAAGCTAGGAATGAAAACTGATAGAACATGGCAAGCACTGCAGAAACGAGGAAGACCATTTTTATGTGAAAACGCACTTTTTTTTGTCAAAGGCACTGAAAATTTTATCTTTATGAATATTTTTAATAGATCAGCTCTTAATGATCCCTGAGCTTCCTTCTTGATAGATACTATAATTATTTATTTCCCATTAATGGAATTTTAAACCTGCATACAGCCCAACCTTCAGCTGCTTAAATGCTGGACTCTGAACACTTATTAAGGTCTCAATTTTGCATACAGTGTTGTTGATTAAGTAGTCCTGATGGACACATCTATCTGGCCTGAGGCATGAGACATAACAAGATGCTGGGCTACATTTTGTGTATCTTGCAAGTTTTTACAGCTATACTAAGAATTTCATCAATCTCAATTAAACTTAAAAGGCTAGCCATAACTGACTTTGTAATTTTAAGGAGTTAAACATGATTTCTATTAATCCATAATATGAAATCCAGAATGGCTTAAAGTGAAGTGGGAACAGATTACCTCTTTCTTACATCCACCAAGGTCAAACAAAATTGCAGATTTCTCATTATTAATAAGCTTGAAAAGGGGAATATGAAAAATTAGATTTCTTTAAAGGTTTTGTACAAACAGAAAAACTTTTCCCTAATGAATAGTACCTCTTTTTTTGTAACTTTCCCAAAGATTCTGTATGTTTTTCTGTCTTTTGGGTGCTTACGAACTGAATCGTGTGAAATACACAACCTGACATCGTTTAGGGTAAATACATGTAGATTGGAAAGCATGCACCAAAACCAGGATTCCTTTGAAATTCTACTTTGGAATCCACTAAAACTGAACCTTAGTTTCTTGGTAAAGCAAGCATTTTACCAAGAAGTAACGTTCAGATCTCATGAGCAACTGGCTTGGGTTAAATACACATACATCATACCTACCTGGTCTGTGAATTGCACATTTTAAGGCTATTCACAGGTATCTGCTGGTGATGACCTTTGTGTTTAGCCCTGCTTTGGGATTTGTAATCTGACTTTATTCCAACCACACCGGCAAGTTTACTGACCTATCTGGGTGTGTGCCATGAGATCTGCAAGCACAGTGGCAGCAGTGGTGGCAGGAGCAGTATTGGAAGCAGCAGCAGGTTTCCCTCCAGGATGAGATGAGGTGGAAGATGCAGAGGATGAGGTGGAGGAGCCCTGAATGACCCGGTTAAGCCAGGGTTCTACGTTGGAATGGCTCTGGAACGGAGTGGAGCTGATCCGCCCTTGCCGCCGCAACGAGCCCTCATCTTCTGATGCTGACGATGTGTCTGTGGTCAAAATAATGATGACAGGCCTGTAATGTGGGAATGGGAATGACCCAGCACCAGGAACACGGCACTTGGCCATGTTCCACGTGCTCCGTGCAGCATTCTCACGTGCTACACATGAGGGGCGTGTATTAAAGGAATGGGATATTCACACACACAAATCCCTCTCGCTGCTGTTTTTTGGGTTAACGCTTCTACACATTAGGGCCAGAACACACTTGGAACAAAGTTGCCATTACCACCAACATTTGGAATGACGTGAGAGTCAAAAAAGGCTTTTACCTCCAGTGGAAGCTCAGTGAGCATCCCATCCCGTCACTATTCCACTGAAAAAATAATTCTGCTCTGAAGAGATAAATTTTATCTCATCCCACCTGAATAAAACCCAATAATTGTTTTGTTGTTTATTTCCTTTTTTACTCTTTTTGAGGGGAAGGGAATTCTTCACTTTCCACTTCTTCTGACAAATTGTTTTGAGAACTACTTCCTAAAAAAACCAGTGCTCTCAAGTTCAATGAAAGAGTAATTACAAAGCATGTATTTTAACCGCATAAACTGATATTAATGAGTAATACACAGAAATGCTCAGTAAAGCATCTTTTCATTCCAGATGTGTATTTGTTGCTGTTAGAAGTCTGTCAAAGGGCTCCTAATTTAATTCCCATCCAGTTATTTACAACTTTCCAGAAGTTTCCCTTTGGCACTCAACCTTCCCTAATTTATTATCCATCCAACAACAAATGAAAAGGTCATTCTAATATCAAGAAAGTACATCCCTTGTGGTTTTGACTGAAAAATGTAAGGTCTTTTTGCAGAAAAAAATCTTGCTCTAGTAAAGAAATTGCTGAAATTTAATGACTTTACCTTTTACATGCTTTACGTAAGACAGGGTGTCTGTTACTATACTCTAAGAGTCACAGACATGGAAGGCTGGGGTGGGTTACATCAGGAATTCTGCAACCTTAATTTTGGCTATTTTCTTAATCCTCTGAACACATAATTGTTCAGCTAGATACAATTCCATATAAATTTCTTGAAGCAACAGAAAAAAACCCCTACTCCTCATCTTGGGCAACACATTTCAGTTACCAGCTCTTTAATTTTCTGATTTTCAAGAGTATGTGCATTTCCAATAGCTTCAGAATAATTTCTCTTAGCAGTCTGAAATCACAAAACCCAAAACCCATCTAATAAGAATTCCATTTAACTTGATGGCATTTTCAAGGTAAAACTGTAGATATCTCCTTATCTGACCTCCCTCACCAAACATGACAATTCTGAATGAAAATACCCAAACAAAAGATCTCTGAGAAGATCCAGCTGTGATGCATCCCCACTTCTGGGTCCATATCTCACGTGATATTTCTGGTCTGCTGCCACATTTGGAGTTTTTGGCAGTTGACTCCATTTGTTCCTGGAGAGAAGCCAAACCTGTCCCGTATTGCAGGCAACCTTCCCTTTCTTTTAGGCAGAAAGCAAAAATAAGTATTTCCAGGAATATGGAACAAGATAGGATTATGAACAGCCAGGGACTGAAAAAAACCCCAAACCAAACCACCATGTTTGCAATTTATAATCACTTCAGAGGAAGAAATAAAAGTACAGAAAAAGCAGGTTTCTCACAGAATACACACTCTGACAATAGCTCTTTACCCAGATTCAAGACAAATTAAATCTCTCTGATATTTCTAAACTTTCAGCTGTCTTACATGAGTGGAGGTGAAAAAATCTTTCAAACCCTTTAAATGTACAATATTAACTTTGTACAAAAACGGAGGATTCATGCTAAAAGCATTCTAGTATCAAAACATAAATACACCAAAAAGAAGCAAGGTCGCCCCGTAGTAGCCCTGTGGCAGTGGCAGGGGTTAATTCATGGATCTTGGTGTGTGGTGACAGAACAGTGACAGAATACTGCGTGCTTGGCTTCCAGCTCTTCCTGGCTGGGAGCTGACCCAAGACAGTCACAAAAGCCACTCCTCTTTGAGCCAGACTTGCATGAAGGCTACAGCTCCAGTTCTGATCACAGGACATCCGTGTGGGAAGGATCAGAGACTCAGTAGGACAAAACCAAAAGTGTGTTAAAATTTTTGGAAGGATGACTGAAAAAAACAGTTCCTTTACAGCCGGTCAAGAGCTGGATTTCAATTTAACATTGTGCTGAGAAACATGGATTCACAGCATGGTATGACTTAGAAGGCAACCTAAAGCTCATCTCGTTCCACCCCCGGCCATGGGCAGGGACACCTTCCATTAGACCAGGCTGCTCCAAGCGCTGTCCAACCTGGCCTTGGACACTGCCAGGGATGGGGCAGCCACAGCTTCTCTGGGTCAGTGCCTCATGACCCTCAGTGTAAAGAATGTGAATCCGATGCTTCCTTCCTGGTACCTGATAGTAGCTGTTTGTTACAAAATTCCAGTTATTAATACCAAAGCATGTTTTAATTCCATTAACTCCTGCCAATACAAGGACTCAAGGCAGTGGGTAAACGGCTCAGGACTAGATGCTTGGCACTACTTGGGTTCTTTGCAACTTTGGATTCTTCTTGCTGAGCTAACTTTGCAAATAAAGTCAGGCCCATAAAAAGACAATTATTTTTATGATTTGATATAGATGAAGAAAGTACCTAGAGTATTTTTGAATGTCCTGGTTCCCCATGACACAGAACTCATCCAGTGGCCCATTCTCTTATAGAGATATGGGGCTCTTCTTCTTAGAAAGAGCTTGACAGATTCTAGAGGCATTTAATTCTTCACAGAATCCTGAGTTGAAAGGACTCATGAGGAATACTGAGTCCAACTCCAGGCCCTGCACAGAAGCACTACAAGAACGACACCATGTGCCTGGAGTGTTGTCCAAATAGTTCACGAACTCCATCAGGCTTGGGGCCACGTCCATGTCCCTGTGGTGGTCACAACACCAGCTGTGAGCACCTATTATTTAAGGTGCTACTGCACTCTGCTCAATTCCAGTGCAAGCACACTTGGCTTCTCTGCTGACCACCTGCACAGGTATGTTAGAAGATGACACTCCAGCAGCACAAACGCACAAAAACATGCAGATCCCATGGCCTCATCTTGCTCTGTACACACACATACAGCATAGAGTATAGACTCAGGGGCATGGCCAGGCACGTGCTCCATTTACACACCACCAGCCCTTTTGATCCTATTATCCTGCTGTTAGCCCCACACTTACTCCTCTCTAAGTCTGCCCCTTTGCCTGTCTGCACTTCCTCCCCTAAACATCCTGTAAAAAGACTCATGCAGTTCCAAAACACTCTTGTTGTGCATCCTATACTGTGTGTTCCCCCCCAGTCCAGAAGGTGCTCTAGTGCTGACTGGTCTTGACAGGCTTCACACCTAGCCAGGAGGGCTCTCCAGGGACAGGCCTGGACAGGGTAACCCTTCTTTGAGTCCTGAATTTGCCTTCCTGCCTGTTGCTTTTCCCAGTGCTCCTCTGGGCTTGTGCAGATGGGCCTGGGACAGGCTGGTGGCTCCTGGGACAGGGCATTATTTGGGCTGCCCCAACTGCCATGCCCCACACTCCTCTGCAGGTGCGCAAGGCAGCTTTTACTATGTAATCTAATATAATCTCCACAGCACCTCAGCTTCTTTTTAACAGTCGCTCTTTAAAAAAAGATACTTGAATTAAAAATACTTGTCTTCTAGGCAATAACATTAAGGGTCGAGAAAGACCATACAGAAGAACACAGAAGGGGGTTAAGAACTAGAAATGATGGAGGTCAGTAGAGGTCAGTGTGCTTCTGCTCCTGGGCCACATTACAAAAGACAAAAGCACATCCTCAAAATTAAACGTCTTAGGAAATCCCTCTTCTCTGTACGTAACACATTGGCCTCAAACCACTTGGCTTGCTAGCACATGTTCTAAGATTTTCTTAGCCTCCTGAAAATTCATTGTGAGACAACAGAAGATTACTTTTTGTCCCTAAAAATTAGAGAAGGCATTCTGCCATAACCAAACTGAACAATTATAGCGTATGGTTTTCTGACTGTTTCAATCTGCTCACCACTGAAAAGTTGAAACATCTGATGAGTGCTCTGCAATTAATGCAGCAACTTAATGCTCTGGTGTTTTCTTCAACGTTTAAAAAAAGAATCTGCAATGTGAAATGAGGTATTTTCAGCTCTGACATGCTTGCCTAGATTATTCCCTCCGAGCGAGATGCGATATAAGAGAACATGCTTAATGTATAAAGGGCACCTGCTCACTCTATGACTGCTTTCACATGGACTTTCAGCACCTACAGTATCTCTAGATGAGACACTAAAAACCATGAGGGAAAACATCAAAGCATAAATCCAACCAAGACCTGATCATTGGGAAATACAGCCATGATGTAGAACTTTGGTGCAACCTACTAACAACTTAGAGCAGGGACACCTTTCACTATCCCAAGATGCTCCAAGCCCTGTCCAACCTGGCTTTGGATACTTCCAGGGATGGGACAGCCAAGGTTTCTCTGGACAGCTCTGTTAATTCTCTGTGTTCACTCAACATGTACCTGGAGGGGTGTATGTCTCTACTGAAGAATGCACCAGGACAGAGCGTCTCTTTGAGGGCATGGGCATCTTCCTCTCTTTATATTTTGCAAGTGCTGCTTGTACTGCTTCAGTGTGGACATCTGTACAGAAAACAAACAAAAAGGTTAGAAATTCAGTTAAACAGGAGGACTGAATCAACACTACTGCCTCCAGCTCCAATCCAGTGCAGAGGAAGTGGTTTCCAAAGGTAAGGGAAGATATAAACAGGGACAAGTTGACACATTTTCCTCATGAAATCAGCCTGAAAAGGCTCTGTAAGTAGCATTTTGGAAACTCCCCCTGAAATAAACACTGAAGTTACAGAGTACCCAGTATATTAGTTTTGAACTACAAGTTGTTTTCATTTGGAGGAGAAATTTCAACGCAGATTCTGTAAATTCACAACAGTATTTGAGTCTTCATCCTCAAAATTCAGGAAGGGAAAAGAAGCACAAGTACATGCATACTTGAAGGCGTCACAAAACAATGCAAGTAGTAACAGAAAAAAGAGACTAATGGACGCAATGATCTTAGAGGCATTTTCCAACTCCATTTTCCAACAAAATTCTGTGATTCTATATGAAGAATTAGGAAAAAGACACATAGAGCTTTCACTTTCTTGAAAGCAAAAATTACCCTAAGATGCTCATGGGTTATATTTTAACTTTTCTAATTTTTAAGCCAAAACTGATATTCAAGAGGAATTCAGTATTCAATCAAGACCTCACTGCAGATAAAATTTAATGTATTCCAGTAATTTTTCAGCAGCTTTTTCTCTTTGACATCTACATTTCAGTTGTGTCAAAAGCTAGAACTTATGCAGGAAGAAAATTCATGAGAAGTGAACAGGTGTTGAGGAGAAATGAGGCAGACCAAAAATATACTTTCACTTAACACCTGAGATTCACACTCAGGGAAAGTACAATACAACATGTACACACTTAAACATAGTTAGGATGGTCTTGTTGCAGTTAGGAATGGTATTCTCCAATTTAAGTCTTCCCTCTAAAAACACTTCAAGACAGGCACTGCTTGCTCACTTCCCCCTCTCCCTCCTCTCTGTGGTAGGACAGAGAGGAGAATTAATTAGAGGCACAAAAGGCAAAGATCATGGGTTGAGATAAAAACAATTTACTGAAAACAGCACTGAGATTTGAAAACGAACAGTAACAGCAACACTAATGACAGAGGGTACAAGAAAAGAATTGCTATTGCTGAGTGTGGAAACCCCTGTCAACAGACAGAACCCAAATCAGGACAGAGCCCAAAAGTGAGTATATGATTATGTACTGGGCTGACCACATTTCTTCTACATGGAAACTGCTGTACAAGATTTTCAGAACTGAACTATTCAATTTGAAAGAAAATACATATTATTTTGGTAAATATCCATCTATTATTTTGTTAATATGCAAATATGTAACAGGTAGACAAATTTGAAGGTATGAAACTATTTGTAGGTATGTAAGGTATGTAGGTATGTAAGTGTGTATGACAGATGTATACTTACATGACTGACGTATAATATACAATGTAATGTAATCACTCTATCCCTGTACCTACAGGGGTTTACCATGATGATGACTACAGGTAAAATGCTGTATTTTACAGTATTTCTTCCTTTTTTTTCCTAAATTTAAAAAGTACCATTTCTGTACTAGCCCTGAACCCGCTTTGGTCATGCTCAGCCCAAGGCTCTTCCTAAGGAACTGTTCCTTTCAATCTGGCCAAATAGATTCTACAAAATCACAAGAATCCCTGAGCATATGGTCCAAGACACAAACCAGCTCTTCATAGCGATAATGTCACTTTTCAGTTTGCAGCTCCCGCCAGATAATCTGTTCAGAGCAGTACTTAAAAGATGTATATATGCAAATTAAAAGATGTATATATGCAAATACACTATCCAACCTGTTCATTCCTACAAGACTCAGGAATGTACTAAGTAGATGCTTATCTCAAAGAAGAACTTTCTGTGCAACTAACATGGGAGGTTCAGATATGATGCTGTTATCATCATATAAGAAGGAAAAAGAAAAAAAATCAGTAAAACCTCTATCCTTTAATACATGATTTTGTTTTTGTTCTGGGCCCCCTGTCAGATTTTTGCTGCTGTACTTTACACCAAGGACTTAATAATAGATGGTTTATAAATTAAAAATTCCCCTTTTCTTATGTCTTCCTGCCCCCCTCTCCATTCCCACATGTAGACATTTTGTCAAGTCTCAGTTTCTCCTCATCCTTAGTTTTAGCTGTAATTGTCCACCAATGAAGTTTATTTCCATGGATACCCAGAAGCAAACCTTTTATGTCCCCAAATTCCAGAAACTAAGCAGGATTCAACATCAATTAAAGGGGTTTTTTGCAGCCTTAAAAGTAGGGGCAAAATGCCCATTCTGCAGGCCACATTTCCTTGGCAGAACTTCCAGTCAAAACCAAGCTGGAATGTTTCTAGAAAGAGACAGTAACTGTGAGATGCAGTCACTTCTATCATGCCTGTATCGACATACAATTTAAAAGACATTTTTGTTACATCAACATCTCATAGGAAGCACCCTCATAGGGGAACATAAATTGTTTTTCTCCAGAAGAAGTCTTTCAAAGAGCAAAACAACACATTGTATTTGTAGTCTGCATATAAATACATTAAGTCATTAAATACTATGGAAGATAAAAAATGAAAGCATTCTTAGAGAGCTGTGCATTTTGGAAATGGAAAGGCCTAGTTGGAGGCAAGGGTGTGCTGGGACTTTTTAAGCAGAGCAGGGCAGGTCACAACATCACACAGATTTGTGGGAACAAGCATGAGAACTACTTTTTATTCCATTTCCGGAGGGCAAGATCACCACCACCTTCTCCTCTAGTCCTAATTCCCACCCCAAAACCTGGAACAGATTAGATTAAATGATAAAAACGCTACCAGGAGACAGTCAGGATGAATTTTTATTCTGTTCCATGTTTTATTTTTACAGCATCAATTTAACTTATCATTCCTTCTATACTCATTAAGATCTATTTCTGGCTTGAAATCTTTCTTATGATATCTTGTCCTTGGACAACAGCTGAGTAGGAACATCCTCTCTCGTCCAAATCAATGAAGTAATTGCTTTCACTTCCCTGGAACACTTTGTTCCTATTCCACTTTTGCTTTAAGAGCTTTCCTACATGATGAAACACATTTCAATAAAAGAAGTAAAAGGAATTAAATTATTTTAAAGAAGCAGAATTCTTAGGGTACAAAAATTAATAAATTAGCATATATTAATTTTTAACTGGATATTGGAATTGCAAAAATTCCAAAAATTCTCTACCACTGTCTGTTACTTAAATTTCACCATGTAAGAACTGTGGAGTTCAGTTTTCTTCAGGGAATTACATACTCATAATCCGACCAAATGTGTCACATTTTGAGAAAAGAGAATACAAATGCTCAATAGTAATCACTTGAAATGATGAACAGCAAGCCCAGCATTTCATTAACACAAAGAATGTATGTATTAAAGTGAGGGAAAAAAAGCATATGCTGCCATCCAAAAGCAGAAGGAAAAGTCTTGGAGAAGTATTTCTAAGCTGCATTTCATTATGCTGCGAACAACCATCAACAATTAGTAACTGTTCATAAATATTTTCTCCTTCTGTTGTACTAAACCACATAATCTGCTCTCCCATTCTTCATACCTATTCTCATATTCTTTCTTTCCACATGTCCTTAAAAAAGAATAAGGGAGAAAAACTAACGTAGTTTGCAGACTATGAATCACCTGAACTCTTACAGCTCCTACACTGTCCAGCTATTAGAAGCGCATTTTTCATTCCCATTTGTAGCCTTTGTGCATTTATCAGTTTCTGATTCTTGCTCCTGCCTTAGGCACAGAAGGAAGAATTTCTACAGTCGGCTGAAGAAAAAAATGACATGTAGGCTGACCAGCTGTCCCTGCTGCTCATGGATTTCATAATACCACCAGGTAAAACAATAAGCGATATCTAGGTGGGATGGGGAGAGGACCCAGAAAAAGGTAAAATCCATGAGTTGAGGTAGGAACAATAATATCTGAAGCATATTAAAATTTAATAATAATGATGATGATCCTAATAAAAGTAATAATAATAGAATTAGAACAAGAATAATAAAATATGAGCATTATTCTCACTGTAAATCTAAACCACAGTATTGTACCAGCTATTAAGAATAAAATTAACACTATTCCAGCTGAAACCTGGACAAAAGGCTTGTACTTATCAGTAGTATTCACTGTTGGATTTTTTTGGATAATATTTAGTGTTTGAAGACAAGTGTGTGGGGATGATAAAAACATATAGCTCATTTAAATACACAATTCTTCTATGAAACTATTTTAAAAAGTGCTTAAAGACAGTAAATGACAGATTAATTGCATAAAAAGACAAAATTGTTTCACTTCCTTGCTTATTTTAAGTAATTTATGTTGATGGTTCTTAAGAACCTGTAATAGCTCCAGAAAGAGATCCTGTTCTAGGAAAAGCGGCATTCTCTCCTTATCAACTACTCTTAAAAAAGACATAGGAGAACTGATGAATTTTGAAGAAAGGAAAACAAGAAATAAAGACTGGAAGGGAAGAAAAAATTAGAAACACACCCTCCCCTCCCCACAACAGTCTAAAGAATAAATAAGGTGTGAGATTGAAGGAAGGAGGCTAAAGCTGGTTATCTCTCACAACAGGCAATGTGTGTCAGCACAGGGAAGTTAAAGAAGTCAACAATATCTATCTCTTTGCTGAGATAAAGAAGCCAATCACTAATGAAGTAAATCTGAAGAATTTTTAATTACAGAGGACAAAAGGGAATAGATATCGGCTTCTGAAAGTCATATCTACATTTCCTTGCACAGACCTAAATAAATTTAACCTAAACCAAATCAAACAAAACCATCACTATTTGGTTTTGATACCATCTGAGCACATTAACCCTTGTCATTTATCACTAATGGGAAAAGAAATCCAATAATGAGTGTTGTAACTAAGAACCTTCCAAATTTCCAAGTGAAGAACTTGTTCTAGGCAGGAATATTTAATAAAATATTAGTTTGGGGAGCAGTGATAGGAAACCACAGAAGGACATGGCAGTCCCCAACAGGGACTACTTTCCAAGGATTTCCTGCTGTAGTTGTGCTCATCATGTAGAATTTTATTTCTGTTAGTTCAACAATGGCACATCTTACTTCAATTATTGTCTATAATATAATTTTCTATAACATATTTTTATAATTTATTAGTATATTTTTAATATTTTTAAATATGTCATTTAGCTAATTTTGACACTATGCAATATTCCCTGACATTCAGGAGTTTCTTCTCTGAATACGGGCAGCTTTCCCAGGAATCTGTACATATCCTCAGAATATTTAAGAAGTCTCATTCATCAATTAGCCCGAAGGAATGTATAAGGCACATCAGCTCCACCTCTTGATTATGGTTTTGTGTATCAGCAGGGCAAATAGGATGCAATAACCACTGTGCCCAAGCAGTGGCAAGACAAGGTGACCCAAGACTAGCTTTCTGTTAAGGCTGTGCAGTGCATTCCATCACTTGTACTTCTCATCCCCAAACCCAAGATGCGGAATTACCCTGGACAACAAATAGAAACACATCCAGCTACAAGTCCAAAGGTATTTAGGAGAGAAAAGCTTCCAAACACCTGTTTTTTCTCAATAATGTGACAAGGAATTTCACAGGGAAATGGTGCACTTCAACCACCTGAAAAGTAACAATGGGAACAGGATGCAATGAGGATATCAGTATTTTCACACAATTTTCCAAAACAGGTTTGTCACTGTGGTGTCCATTTAAAGTGAAGTAGAATATCCATTGTGACATTTCCCTTTTTTGTGCACTTGCTTTAAACCAGGAAATATCTGAAAGAAAGCTGCAATAAATATATAACCTTCCTTTAACAAAATAACCCCAACAAGCAAGCAAAACATCCCCCAAATTCACACACTGTAGTCTTCAAAACTTTTAAGTAACTCTTCTACAGACTGGAAATCCAATTTTGTTTTCTCAGCAAATATGAAAAAACTGTTGAGCTGAGCATGGTAAAATTCACAACAAGAAACACATCGGAAGGCAGGCCTACAGACTTTCCCTCCTAGTATTTCCTCCACGCTGGATTCAAACAAAACCACTTGTGCATCAAAACAAAAAGATACTTGAAAGACATTCATTATCTGATCCCTTCTTCCAAAGCCCTTCCAGCTTTCTATGTAGGTGCAGGTACGATTATACAGGTATTCTTTTCCTCTCAGGACATGTCAATGCCTCAGCTACATCTCTGTCCCTTACCGGATCGGAAGCGCTCGTCCCTCGAATTGGTGGATCGGGATTTCTGCTGTTTTGATACTGCAGCAGTCGCTTGGGAAGAGCCTGAGACTCTGTTCTCTGCTTGCAGGGATGGATCCACACCTGAAACAGTTTTATTTTAGTTTATTAGTATTTTAGTATTTAGTATATTAGTATTTAGTATTTTACAAACTCAGCTTTGCAAACATAACATCTACTCCCTGTGTCTACGTTGTTCCACCATCCTCAACACTTACTCACAAGTTCAACTGGTACAAGACAGTACCTTTAAAAAGGGCTCAACTTCTACCTGCATTTTAACCCAATTTAATCTATACCCATTTAACAGAGTGATACTCAGAAGATTCATATTTTACAAAAATGCTGCAACTCTCTAAAAAACCTTTGCAGATATTAAGGCAGAATTACTGTCAGCTTCAGCTGTCTAAAAGCTCCTGCTGTAGTCTAGGTTGGCTGGGTGCTTCATGTACTCCTGAAATGATGACAGATCTTCCCAGCCCCATATAGGGTAAGAAAAATAAGAGGAACTGGACCATTCTCTAGTTGTTTGCTCTGCACCTGATTAGAACAGTGCTCCAGATAACCCAGAGCAGTTGCTTACATTTAGGCTGGCTAATGTTCAGGAAGATGAATCTCAATTTTACACTGTAGCACAACAGGAATAAAAAAATCAAAGGGGTGGACAGTAGCCATTAAATATCCACTATCACTTCCCGATCCCCGAAACGAGGAGGCTCTCTGCTGGCTCTTGATCTATCAAGGACTATATAAATTTCGACTAGGAACTTCCATTTGAAATTTTATTATACATCCACACTTATAAATGTAATGTAAAAATTATAATGCAGTTAGGAGGGTTTTTGCACAATCCTAATATAAATTTAGCTTAGTGCTGTATTTTACAATAAACTTTTCTCAGCTATGTAAGACATGCTGCATTCAAGTTTACTGTATTTACTCAGCCCTTGTACCACACAGGCCTGAGTACATCTTCCATTTCACTCCTTCCTTCCCTTGAAGAGCTTCTGCTTTCCTACCTGCCCCCAAGTCTTTTGAAAACAACACATTTTGGAAACAAAGTATTTTGAAAAACACATTTTCAAAATGCAAATATTTACTGAAAGCAGCTCCCACTGAACTGAAGACATCGTTCCAGAGGAATCTGAACCAGTTCCTTTGCAAGGAAAGATCTTACTTTAACAAGTAAGAAAAGATTCCTCTCTCTTTCATGGGGTTTCTGTTCCCTCCCCTTTGTTACAGAGTGAGTATCAGGAAAGAAATTGGCAACTGCTAACAAATCTAGGAATTATAAGACATTTTAATGAAGATCTTTCAGTAAGATATAGTCTTTACATTAAGAGTGCAATTGGATTAAGTATACCAGTTCTGCCTCAACTGATGAAAAAGAACTTTCAAATACTCTATTTAAATAAACTATCCTCAGGGAAGGTGTTTTATCTTCAGAACAAGATAAATTACTATTATTACCAGCTTTCCTGAGTATGTGTTAAGACCTTTGGATGAATGCAATCCATAATGCCCTTCCCATCCCCTTCCCAGCTAACAGTGAACACCTCTGGGTGCCAAAATGGCAACCTTGAACTAGACATGGGTTCTGGATGGGTGTTGGGGGGTGCCTCTGGGAAAAATGAGGCTAAATAATAGAAAAACAAAGGAATATTTAATCAATCACACAGATCTAAGTTTTTAGAAATTAGCCCAACTCCAGAAATATGCTCCTCTCTTTTCCATAACCACAGGTCAACAGTCATGGGGGATTTGTTGATCTGGAAACAATAAACAACAACTTTAGATTTTGTTAAAAAGATCGAGGCAACTCATCTCCTTAAGCCTGAGCCAAGAAAACAGGCAAGGCAAAGGGATAACACGATAACCATGATGGTACAAAAGAGAACAGGCAGCTGGGCTGGGAGGGTCCCTCAACTAAGGCTGCTTGTGAAATTTTCAGAAAACAGTATATCTACATAATTTTTGTGTGATCTTGTCAAAAGAAACCTTAGGTGAAAAAGATAACAAAAGAAAACCGGAAGGGGTTTTTTGTGTGTCATTTCTTTTTCTCCAGGAGGGCTGCTAGTTGTAAGCAGAAAAGGAGATTAATGTTCTTCCCAATTCCTTACTCTTCCCATTTGCAGTCCTGTAATAACTACAGAGCCTTGAGATCAGGACTTGTAAGAGCCTCTTTTCCACTTTGTGATCCCCTGTGGGAGGAAAACAATCTGGAAAATGAGCTAACTGAGCAGATGACAAACTGCACGTGGGATGTCCTGAGTGACGTGCAACCCCAGCACTGCTGTTTGGCCACACCAGTACTGGGGGTAGGAGAAGCAGGGAAGAAGTGACCACACATAACAGTAGGAGTGCATGATCAACTCCAAAACCAGAACACTCTCCTACTCCCAAGACTAAGATCAGGTTTTTTGTGAATCAGAGTTACTCTGAAGAAGTATGTATCAATGAATCTCAGAATTTCCCTTTAAATTAGGATGATGCATGAAATCCTTGGCACTGTTAGAAACCACAACTCAGTTTCTTCAGATTAAGTCTCCCTTCTTGCTTTCTCAGAGAAGGTTTCATATCCTAGTGCAAAAATACCAACAGTGAATCTGAAAAACCTGACTTTTTGGTAAAAATAGTAAGATAGTGCATCTGACTCTTAGGCTACACAACTAAGTGCCAGTAAAATCCTGTTCCACAAGCTTGGTGAGCTTGTTCATTTATTCTCCTAGTATGCAAATCACTACCTTAGACTTCAGCAAAAGCAGATGGGTAATTAGGCTAAGTCTCCCCACTTCACCAAAGCCTTTACAAAATAACATGTGAAAAAACATATACTAAAGGCACTTGATCCACTATGACTGCATCTTGTCCATTTTTAACTTACCCAAAGCTAGCAAGAATGAAGTCATATTAAAGAGGTTGCTTGTTCCAACCAACTGAACAATTTGCTTCTACGGGATGAAGTTGAAGCTAATATTTGAATTATTACTGTATTTGTCCATCTACAAGCACTGGAGAATCAAGACTAATACTGGCATTTCTAGCATTTTTCATTTTTACAAGGAAAAATGATTTTACTGTAAGAGCACTGAAGAGCTGCCAGGACCAGGAAGATTCTCTGCTGGCATCACTGGAGAGGATGAACAGCTAAAGACATCAGGTAGGTAGAGATCAAATTTTCAAAACCTAAAGTATTAAAGAGCTGTGTAGAGAGGAGAGGGGAAAAAGGAGGCCTCCTCTGGAGGAAACTCCAGAGTTTTTGTACATTATCAAATTATTATTATCAAATCTTTCTGTAGCTATTGAACTGGGTTTGGAAATAAGAAAGGAACAAATGACAGCAGCCAGGTTCAAAGCACTAAAAGAAAGGAAAAAGGGGTATGGTAAGGCAGAAAATACAAAAAGCGGAGGTCTGGCTCTGGGTCAATTACTGAGTATCCAGTCCTCACTCATGTTCACAGTTCAATGTTACCATTCTTTACTGTCATATCCCATCCCAGAACCTACTACCTGCTGTACACACTTTTGTCTTCAAGACCCAAAACTAAGTGTTCACACCTTCCAGATCAGAGGGACTGAAGAAGGGTCTACCCGATGTAATTTATTACCCAGAATAAGGGGTTAGAAATTCAAGAGATTAAAAATAATAATGATAACAAAAGGCATCATACATATGCGTTGTTTGACAATCTTCCATGATTCTGTAACATTTTCCTCTATTCAAGGAAGTAAATTCCAGCTCATAAGCTTTCTCTTGAAGCCTATGAAACCATTTTAAGGTTTACGGTTTAAGGCTAACACTTTCCATTCAAGGACACATGTAAGAGCAGCAAAGAATACAAAAGCATAAGAAGACACTTGTTATAAATTCAATGAAACCAAATACAAGCCAGGATTTGGATCCAATTCAGAGAATCCAAACACTAACTAAACCATCTCAATAGTAATATTCACAAGCAAGAGACACACTTATTCAGACACTATGACAGACTGGTAAGCAGAACACCTACGTGGCATTAGCTGGAACTTTAATTTCTCAAAATCATAGTCCACTTTAAGCAGCAGTTCAAATGGTGCTTCACTAGCAGCCCAGCACTCCTAATGTAAAAGGATGTGCACTGAATTTCATGAAAAAGCACAGGAATAGCAGTCTCTTGTTATTTTGAGAAACTGTGAGCAATGAAGCTATAAACTGGTTTTTCAACTAGCCCATGTGAACACATTACATTTTCACATACCTCATTTAAACCAATTACACCAAGATCCAACTAAATTAGCCAACAAAAATTTAAACATATTTTGATCATATCTGTTATACCCATAGTATAAAGTAAGAGTTTTGACTCCATAGCATCAAGAAAGGTACTTACATGTTTTTCCTATAAATTATAAAAAGTGATAAAGCTTTTGTAGACTCCAAGACACCAGAGTAGCACATTCCTTAAAATGGAACTATAGTTACAAACAGCTATAGGGCATGTAAAACTCATTCCACTCTAATTGAATGAGAGGGTGATGTACCCACAAAGAAGTAAAACCAAAAATCACAGTTATACAGAATCACAGAGCAATCCAGGTTGAAGGGACCTTGCAGATCACCTGGTCCAGCCAGAATAGAAAGCTTAAGTATTCCTGACAGCAGCAGAAACGTTTTTCAGAGACATAAAACTAAGAGAACGTAAGAAAAATAAAAGTATGGGACATGCCAGCCTCAACAAAAACTAGAGGAGGTTTCATCGTCATTTTCCTTTAAAATGAAATTTTGAAAATGGTAACATTTCAATTTTGCTGGAGCAGAAGGGCTAAGGAAGAAAATAATAAAAGAAAAAAAATTTAATTAGAGTGGAATCACTCTGACACCAGAGGAGAAATGAAGCCACTCACCAAGGTATTTATCTAGCACTAACTGAATCTAGTGAAATAATTTCCATGGACTGCTCTATAAAGCAGCACCAGGACACTAACTGCAGTTGCAGCCTCATTCATAAGCAGAAGGGGCAACTTGAAAATAATCAGTAACATTGTCAAAAGATCAGTAAAAAATCAGAGTAATCAGGAAACAACCATCACAAGGCAAGAGTTTTACCTGAGGTGTCAGGAAGCTTAAGACCATCACCTGCCCATCAGGAAAGGATACTCACTGTAAATGCTGCTTATTTTATTGTGTTATTTCTGAATGTTTTTACACCCCAGCTCTACCCACATTCAAAATCACTCTCTGCAATGTATCTGATGTTATCCATAACTCAAAAGCTTCACCATGAGGCATGCCAGGTTGCCTACAGATATAATTAATTATTTCCTCAGAGTTTTATCTATAATTTGCATGCGGAGGTTGACTGAGGAAGCCAATTACTGACTGTTTAATGCTTGCTATTACTCAACACTTGTTTTTGATTTTGCACAGTGTATTTGGTCGGATTTTAGTTAGTATTTCCATATAAGTACACAATTTTAGGGTCCTAAGCAAAATCTTTACATTTCCACTAATTCTTCATCAATGCAAATTTAGAATTTTTGAATACAAAACAGTCTACAGGAATGAGACTCTTGAATCACAAGGTGTTCTGCTTAATTTTCCTGTTAATTGAAAATATGCTTTGCAGCCACTCCTGTCTTTTTCTGTTCACAAAGCCCTCTGTAGGGCTGTTTAACACTGTCTGGGTAATGATTTGGCTCCCCACAGATTCAGTTACACAGTGCAGCAGAACATAGTCCAACCCATTTTACATGGTATTGAAAGAGCAGGAGCTTACATGTGATTAGTTTGTGAGTGACAGTTGATGAGGTGTAACATGGAAAGCTAAACTCCCAGAACTCAAACCTATGAGCATGAAAGCACACTTGTAAGACATAAAGCTGTAGAAAGACATGACAGTGGTCCTGGAGGTGGTCAAATTATACAGTAAGAACTCAACAAATGTAAAATGCTGACATTCATCAGTCTGCAAAAACTTGATAGATAATGAACCTTATGAATCCTATCAGGAATACAGCAATTAAATTGTTAATGATAAAAAATTTCTGCAGGCTCAAAGCCTCTGGGACTCCCACACACTATTCTGAGCCATGCTAAAGCTGTGTCAATTAAGCAAATTCCAAGTTAGAACTGGGTTAATGGAACATATATCAGGAAACTGAAACAGGCAGTTAGCTTCATGTTTTAAGCAAGTTTTATCTTTTTGCCAGACCGTCATTCTTTATGCTCAGAGGCAGACAGCCTATTCATTTTTTTAGCATATTAAAGCTAGATTCCTGTCAGTTTAATGCTAAACTAGGCAGAAGTGGTAAAAAAAAAAAAANAAAAAAAAAAAAGCCAGGTAATCTGGTATTGCTTAGAAAATGTGGTATCAAGCAAGTAGGACAAACCACAGGATTTGCTGACTCATAAAACTACTGCTTAAGGCGATTAGGGAAAATATGGCTGAACAAGGAGAAAAATTTTTAAGCAGCTGAAAATCCAAACTTACTTTAACAAGTATGGCAGACAAAGTACTGGAGTTGTCTAAGCTACGTTTGAGAGCTCAGTACCTAAATATTTGTGCAAACAGCCTTCTGAGAGCTCAGAAGGAAAAAAAAATAAAGTAAAACCCCCACTGTCAACAGAAAGGAGTGAAGGCAGAGTAAATCAAAGGTGATGAGCGATTAAACAAGAGACAGAAATCCAAAGACAGGACTTTCTAATCAAAGTGCATTGACAGAATATTTCTAATAATTGTAAATCCTCACTCAAAATCCATACCTCGCCTGGTCTCAGAATCTTTACCTAAGCTGAGTTAGAGGACAGGGTACTTTGAGAAGAAAACTGAGACAGTTCTTTCCAGAAAAATGGTGTAAGGAGGAGAACCTGTAGCAGGTGGTGTAAGGAGGAGAAGCTGTGACAGGTGAGGCTAGAGCTTGCTGCTGACGGTCAAAGTCATCCTAAAAATCCAAACTGCATCTTTGCAAGGAATGAGCCATTTTAAATAGATGAGTTTGGTTCTGCTTGGCCTACAGAGATTATAAATTTGCTAAGGGAAAACCTACATCTGTTCTTAAAAAAACCTCCAAACCAAAATAAAAACCAAAACCACAAAAAGGAAATCTTTGCTAAGAATCTCCATGATGAAACATCAAATTACATTCTGACTGTTCAACACTGTCTCAGTTTAGAGTGTTCTCATTATTGCTTCCACTCACCTCGATTTTCTTCTCATTTTTCCTTACCTTAAAATCTGTCAAGCTCTGAAAAATTGGGGGATTATAGAACACCAAAGCTCAGTCACAGCATAACAGCCCTAACCCTGAGTGATTTCAGTGTCCTAATAAAAAAATAAGTTTAAAGAAGTTGGGCACTTAGGTTTTGGCTGTGGACAATGAAGTCTGATAATAACCAGCTTCAGAAATAACAATTTATAATAAAAAAGTCAGTACTTTGAAGAAACAGAGAGGGTGAGGAGGTGTGTGGAAATAGGGTGAGGCACAGGGAGAATGCAAAAAACCAGCACATTAAAGCATGAGAGTGATGACTACTGAGAATTTTCATCTAATGAAAGCAGCCAATTTACTTTTAGCAATAACTTTACTCATTTCTAAAGTTATCTTTAAGTCTCAGACACAGTTGTCAAACTGAAGTTTGCTGACAAAAATGTTACCATTTAACATTGCATATAAAACTATAAAAACCCCCCATATTTCAGGCTTTTTCATTGCTCTGCACTTCTCTGTGACAGCCATTTCCCACTGCTGGTTAGATGCAATATCAAACACTATTATAATTCATCCAGTCTATTTATTGAGAACTTCTCCATTTTATATTTTCACAGATTTGGCACAAAGGTGTAACTCCCATGCAGTTTCTCACCTTGAATTAGTGGTATGTACCGTGCTAACAGCTTTGCCCTCTTCTTTTCATATCCTTTCTGAGTGATGTCTCCTAAAGAAAAGAAGAAATAAATACACGTTGTTTGGAAATTCTACCTTTAAATCTTTGCATCAAGCACATTCTGTCAGCAACATTCATATTCTGTCAGATGAAAGAGTTTAACAAAGCAAACTATGCAGGGAAAAAAACAACCAAAAAAAGGCATTAATGATATATATATATATATAAGGATTCAGCCTACCTCTGTCCAGGTAGAACCCCTTTTACTCAGTCAGATTTTACATAGAAAAGCTCTTACTCTGTATTTTAAAATGATTCTCAAATACTTGTCTTAATCCATAAGGGCTGCATTTAGTTTTTTGCTTAATATTCTCCATTTCCTCAAATATCCACCTCAGCCCTGTATCAGAGAAAACTAACAGACACAAAATCACTTAATTCTACCATCCCCAACCTCCATCCAAGTTAATATGCATCATTTAAAGCTACGGACACTTTGCCAAAACAAACAATGGGATTTCAAAGACATGGTTCAAAACAGTTAAGAAAAACAAATCCACGTCCTGGAGTGCTTCAATCATTGCAGGTATTTCAAACTGCAATCCACCTGTTTTTCTTCATAAACCCATGTAAATATTAAAATTTGGACACAAGACAGAAATTAACATTTTTCTTGAGCAGAAAAAAATTAGCAGAAGAAATACACAGAAAGATAATTTTTATATATATGTATAAAATTATTATATCAAAATGAGAATGAGATCAAACCAAAACAAAGCACCACAAATGCCTAAGCAGATTTGTCTGCCTGGGAATAGATGGTCAAAATGACAAACTACACTTTTTGTGAAAAAAGGAAAAAGATATCTGAAGAGATGCATCATTTTCACTTAGGGAGAAAAAAAAAAATACCAATCCAACAGACAAGGAGCATCAGTAAGAAGGACAGGTTTTATTAAACCAGAAGTAATTTGTAAGACTAAAGCTCAGCAAATAAGGATCAAAACTGTACCTTACACAAATGTGTTGCACTGTAAGCTCAGTGAAGACATCAATTTCAGAGCTTCATAAATGCTCCACATAATCCTCATCCCAACCCTTTCCGCAGCTCAGCCTCTGCCAGGTACCACCCAGCTGCAAAGGTAAGTCATGGAAGCACTGATCAAAAGGAAAGGTTGAAGAGAGAGTCCCATTTAAACCAGAGTACTTCACATGCTGGCACCTTGCTGCACTTGGAAATTCTTTGATTTTGCTGGAATGCTGACTTGAAGGACTTTCCTTGAATGAGGTTAAGCAAAGGACAAAGTCAAAAGCATCTCTGTCGCCTTCTGCAGTGCCGTGGCAGGTTGCGCTGTGCTGCCCAGCCAAGATGAGCTTTGTTCCTTTCTCCAAAGCCTGGGGGTGGGCTCTTCCTGACAACTGTTCCCCCTTGCCCCCGGAGCCTCAAGGGGATTAACCCATCATATGGGTTTTTTGTGATCCCTCATTTCTTCCAAAAAGAGCTGCTTTGCCACATCTGGTACGCCAGGGCCACAGCTGCTGTCATTTAGCCTCACCTTCTCCTGAGTTACTGGATTACGCAAAAGCAATCTGAGGTTCCTCGGCCTCAGCAAAGCAGCTGGGAAGCCTGCATAAAGCCAGACACTGGGCTGAGCTGTTAGAGCTCTATTGAGAAGAGATCTTTACTCGAAATATCTGAAGTACTGAAAAATATGTATTTTAAAATAGGTCAGAGGTGCCAAGAAAATTAATCTAGACAGAGATGAAAGTGTCAGCATATCTTAAAATGATTTATAAAAATATATTCATCATCAGTGCACACAATAATCTGTCAGGTAGTTACTCTGATTCTGCCCAGGCATGGTTCTATTTCACCATGATAGCACTAGACCTAAAAATTTTAATGCCAAATTCACTAAACAGAGCTGAGAATGGATCTGTGAGAGCCTGGCACTTGCTAAAGATAAGAAAATGGCTCCTGGTCCCCAGTTTGCCAAGGCCAATAGCAGAGACATTTCTAAATGAGCCAACTGTGCATTAAATGTGGATGAACCTAATTGCTGGATCAAGATGAAACCTTTAAGAACTGCACTGTTTGGCCACCGGTGAGCACAGTCACAGTCGCAGGCCCATCACCTTGACAAATCACTGCAGAAACCTTTGCCAGTTCCTTCAGGATAAAGTCAAGGGCATGAACATTGGCTTCTGCCTGCAGAGGTGGCTCCTGGGTGGTTTGGAAAGGCAGGCAAGTTGCCAGTCTACAACATAATTCACGTGTCATCTGCGGAAGTATTTAAAGCACATTACCATTGTTTCTGGGATAGGGTGTCACTGTATTTGAAAAGTTGATGTAGGTGGAAGAATCAATTCAGCAGACATCATTGCTAATTCTACATCTTAAACAACCTTGTTTGAAAAGTCCCTGAAGATGAACCAAAGATCAAAATACAAATAATTTAAGATAAACTATAAAAACATTGGAAAAGATTGGAGAAGGTTAAGAAAAAATGTCAGAAATTAAAAAGTGTAAAGAAAACTGGAAGTGGTTTGGGACATATTTTCTTCATTGCACACCTGAGAGCTTCAAGCTGGGACACACACAGGTGTGCCACCAAAAGATTCTGCCTGTGACAGCTCACAATCATTTTTACTTAACCCACAAGCTTTAATCACCAAAGAAATCTAAGAACCAGACCAACTCCTCCAAACTCACTACTAGTACCCATTCCAAGCCATGGTTACTTGTTACATGTTCTGCCAGACACTACACTGGTGTAAACCAGGCAAAAGCCAAACTGATCAACAGGCCATAAAGAATCTAAAAGTTGAAAATCATTACTTGCAATCAAAGAAAGTTTTGCATCTCCAAACAGTACAGCAGCCAACACTGCTGCCATCCCTGAGATATGGGCTCTGGTAGGTCTGTGCCTACCACATGTGGTAGGTCGACTGACACCTTAATTTAGTTTGCATATGATGAGCTAAGTGAAGTGTGAAAACATCTTGATTGGAATCTTGCACATTACAGGAATCTCTTTAAAATGGAAATGACATCTGATCATTTCATAAGGTGATGCATTTGACTAAGCCATTAGAAATTCTGTTTCAAAGATCCTATTTGAAACATCCTGAGAGCATCATGATGCCTTTGAAACAGTATTAGAAGTTTAGGACAACTTCACTGAAAATGTATGTTACCAGTAATTCTTAATTTGCAGGAGGACTTGCATCCCTTTGAGGGAATTTAAGTTATCAAAGTACAAAACTTGTCTGATGTAAAAGCGGCAGCATGGAGATCTACAACTATATAAATGCAAAATTTCATTAAACCTTTGCACATACAACAGAATCACTGAAACATCAAGTTCTAGACACTAAGCAAATACTGACTAGCTAATTATATGTATCTTGATGATAGAAAGGGAAGGAATTGACAGCAAAATTGTTAACAGTTGATACCAATATGTTAACAGCAAAAGATCTGGTCTTCCACTTAGTTCACAATTACACAGTGGGACTATATTTTACAATACCATTGATTGCCTAATAAATTACAGAAGGAATTATCAAAACTAATAAATTTAGTCTGATCAAGTCATTAGAAATTTTGCAATTGGGAAAGTAATGCAAAATAACATTTAGAATTAGAAAATCTGAAATTAGAATAAGAAAATTCTGACACATTTACATATCACCTTTTCACCTTGAAGTTTCAAAGCAGTTGCATGACAAAGGTATCACTTATATTTTACAACTTTAAAAAGTCAAGGTGGGTGAATCCTGAAGTTAAGAGAGGATGTGCAAAGTCAGTGCATTCCAGGTCATTCTGCTCTGTACAACCCACACTTGTGAACTGTGTGTGTATGTAGGGAGAAGCTAAAGCTGCTCCTTTTTAACTCTGGAACTGCCTGGTTTGAACACTTATTTGCTTCATCTGCCAGGAGTCAGCATTTGACAGCACAAAAGAAGGTTAAATAACTGGATCACAAAAGCAGCCTTAGCATTAGCTTCTCAGTTCAGCCGAATTAATGAATTGTTCTTCCACTGCTGCAGTAAATCCTTAAGGTTGGTCCACAGGGAGACAGGAAAAGCTCCAACTCTACCGCTTTCCTTCTATGCTTTTGGAACTCCCTGCAGAACACAGACACAGAATGACAGATGCCAGATATACGTACACCCGCGGGTGAACAACATCTATCACATCAGGTACTGCTCCCAGTTCTCATTATGATGGAGATCAGTAACACTGCCACCCTTTTAAAAAGCTGAGGAAGGCTACATGCATGGGGAGGAAGGAACGAAAATCCTCTGGCCCACAGGGAATGTACTGTCTGCTTCCACAAAAGCCAACAAAGGAAGTTGGAAAAAAGCAGGCTAGGATTGGTCAGGCAGATCAATGGACAAGATCTTTTAAAATTCAAGCCAAAAATTATACTCTGACACAGTTATTTTGGTAAGATTCCAAAGTGAAAAGCTTTAGAAAGAATGCTGTATACATGCAATGTACTCCCCATCATGAAAATGCTATTTCAAGAAAACCCAAATCTCAGTGTACTATAGAAAAGAAAACATTTAAGAATTTCTGTTTGTCACTTCCTAGATGCATCAAGGATAAAATACCAAAGTAGAATAACATGTAGTAACCAACCACTATAATGAATGAGGACAGAAATAATTGCCTGAACGAAGTCATACTATGGTATCCCCAAAAAATTCCATGAAAACTGCTCCCAAAGATGCAAATCTAGAAACAACCAAGTATGGGGAAATCATAAAGAAAAGCCTTTATAAAGAAAAGTTTATTTTTCTTTCATATCCTTCACAGACTCATTATATACAGCATAGTGATTAATTAACACAATGAAGATACTTCAGACTATTAAACTGGTATGAAGCTTTATTTTTTATGGTGTGTTTTTGAATGTCAGCAACATCAATTTTTTTTCCCCTCCCTCCACTAATATGCCAGAAGTTTTACCCCATCAGCCACAAATGGTTGGTAGCAACCACAAAGATCACAGCAAAGGTGCCATTTAGGCATGATGCACCATGCTAAAGACTGAAGCAGCCTGATTCAAAAATACATGACCATAGAAATATCCAACTCATTTATGAGACCATGAAAAACACTGAAAAACACCAGCAAACCCCAAAACTCAAACAGCAGCACAACATCCAAAATTTACCAAGTATGTTAAAAACATACTAAGAGAAGATCTGTAATGTGCAGTGCCTACTCCATACACAAGTCATTTCAATTTGTAAACTTTGAAGCTTTTCCAATGGATTTCTACATCTCAGGTTCAGGTTTGATTAGTTTCCTGACACGTCATTACCATGCCCTCACATGCACTGTAAAACCAAGCTTTTAGAGAAAAGATTTGTAGTTAATCTTGAAGTAATTGGGGTGAAGGGGTGTGGCTACTGGGCAAAATTTTATGGTGAATGCAGACACATTGACTTCTCTAAATAAAATCCTGGCATATCTAAAAAAAACCCCAACTTCATCAGTACTCCTATTAAATAACATAATAAAATACATAAATAACATAATAAAATGTAATTTTACTAAGAAATCAGACCTCACTAATACATTGGATCGACACGAGTCATCTGACATGATCACAAAGAATCAGATGAATAATTCAGAGATCCTGGCTGACCTACAGAATGATAAACTGATGAAAAAAAAAAAAAAGAAACCAGCTGAATTATTCACAGAAGGAAGCAAAGCAAGCCAGCTGGTGCAGACAAACATCCTCTCATGGCAGGAGAAAACAACCATCAATCCATATTAGGACCAGAACAGCTCAGTCCTTGTACACACTTGGGAAGCCCCAGCATGGGTCCCTGTGGTGGCTAAACGTTTTTACAATTTATTTTCAGTTGCAACACTATTTATTAAGTGTCTTTTCTGATGAACTGGAGCTTTAGCTGAACAGCAAGAACAAAACGTTGGCAACAAAATGTTGAGCAAGAAGTTTGGACCAGATGACTAACTGTGGTCCCTTCCAACCTGGCCCATTCTGTTATTCTGTGGTTTCTGCAACTGCACCTTTTTCCTCATTTATCTGATTAAAAAGAGCCAAAAGAAAGCCAGGTTTGGTGTCTGCAGTCTCAGATGCTCAAGCTCCCAGTCAGCACCTGTTTGAGACTGAATGTAACATGCTGGTCCCAGGTTGCTGCCAAAGTAGGGGCTCACCAGTGGTATTTTCTGAGAAGTAAGGTTTTTTAAAACCTTACTTGTGAAATGCATCTTTATCACAACAAAGCACTGAACACAAGAATAGTTTTTAAATAGGCTGCTTAAGAACAAAGCATATTAGGGAGAAAAGGTGAACCAACTGCAGTACAAACCAAATATGTTTCCAGGATGTCCCAGGCAGTGATACCCATAATCAACGGCCTGAAAAACACTCTTTTGCAGTAAAATATCCTCAGTTACCAAAATTAATGATGATCTGGAAGAGACAGTTTGGCAGTACCTTAAAACACTTATTCTTCCTTAACACTTCTGCCTAATCTTTGTAATTGCTGTTTCCCAAAATATGCATATGGATATGTCCTACATCTTTTGATCCTGTATCCATGTATTTGATGGCATTGCCTCTAAATTTCCTTGGCAAGCTATTTGGTTATTTACCTTTACTAATCCTACTGTAAGATAAGAAGTATTCAGTTGTTAATTGCATGAGAAATACAAAGTGCCTTTAACTGGACCAAACCTGAGCAATCTACTAAAAAATGCTGCCATTTGGGAGGTGGTCCCATTTATAGAATCAGAGAATGGTTTGGATAGAATAGACCTTAAAGCTCATCTAGTTTCAATGCCCTTCTGTGGTCAGGCATACCTTCCACTAAACCAGGTAATTAATCATAATCTATAGTTATTCTATAATGAGTGTTATCATACGCACTATTATCAAAATATTATAATTTACAACTATGCTTATGTAATTAATATAATTTATAATTCCCTTGTTAAGGTCATATCATTAAACTCATTTTCAATTCTTTCATAGTGACTTTTAATCTTTCCAGCTTCTTACTATCACATCACTAACTCCAGTATCTCTATTTTTTTCCAGGACTCCCCCATGGAAGTTATTCACAGAAGATTTTGGTCCATACAAAAAAGCTGGATTCTCAAGTCTTCCCTAGTCACACAGGCCCTACCTCCTCCTGTCCTAGGATATGCTCATCTATTTCCTGCCAAATTATGCCTCTGCTTTTTTGGTGGTCAACTTCTTACTTTTTTGAGTCCAGAAAACAGACAGGAGACTGAAAAATACCAATAACTTATTCAGAAAATCGGTACTAGAACAACCATGAATGTCAGACAGGCAACTCATTCCAGAGGTTTTCCTTTTCCTTCTCTCATGTGTGTGATCTCTCCATGTCCACACCATAGAAATTCATGGAGGGCTCACCTCAAATCTGGCATGGAGCTTTGGTGCTGTCATTAATGCCAGTGCTGTTGAAATGTCTCTTAAATGTGCTGAAAACTCTGTCCATCTTGAGAGTGGCTGAGGAGGGGTGCAGCAGCAGAGCTGTGAGAAACACAGGCAGGGAGGCAAAGGGTGCGGATACCTGAGGCAGGATTGCAATGGGAAGAGAGGGACCTGCTCCTTTTTGGATGCCTCAAAAATAACTGCTGAAGACACATTCTGCACCAAGCCCCTCAAAACCCCACAACGCAACAAAGCTTCAACTAAACAAAAAGTTTCAACAAAACCTACTTTCAAGGAAGCAACAAAACACCAAAGTTCTTCCATTTGACACACACAGTTCTGCTTTCCTCAAGCTCTTCCATTACAAGCAGCTCTTTCCACCATAGCTCCTTAACACTGAGCACTGTTAAGAAATTACTAATCACTTAATCACTTGGAATCTCTTCATTAAAATAAAAAGATTGCAAGCAATTCCCTTAAAACAATATTCATCAATGAACTTTGGAAAACTCACATAATTGATGCCTGAACAGTGAAGCCCAGTACAAAAAAGCCACCAATGCAATGCTACCCAGTACTAACACACCAGTCTGAGTGTCCAGAATGCAAGCTTAGACAAACTATTACACTTACAAAGACAAATACAGGAGTACAAAAATATCAGATTTAAGCTTATCCGTTCAGTTTAACAAAGACCCTTACGGGCAACTACTGCAAAAATCTACATGAGTACACTTATTTTTCAACAAGACCCGTTACTCATCTAGTGCACTGAAGAGACATTGTTCAATTAACAGAACACTGAACAGGTATCTGTTTAGGTTTTTAATTCTTTTGCTAAGAGAGAAAAGGCTTCAAAATGCAGGAGCTCATGAATAGAAAGGTCATGGATGAAGGCACAGATTGGCAGTACTTGTGAAGGAGAAGTCACCACCTGTTTCAACTTTTTCATCCTAAAACAGAAAATCCATACTTGTCTATACTCAAAACAGTCGTATTCAGACATGTCACAGTATAAAGTCACCTAATCCTAAATTCAGATTTAGTCTGAGTGTGGATTTATTTCAAATTACCTCCAAGATCACCAGGAGCACCTCTTGCTGGTGTTGAAACCTGATGAAGCAGCATCAACCTGTTGGCTGCTAGGGACTGGATGCAGGACAGAAAGCAGGACCACCCAAGAACTTCAAAACCAAACCAAGACAAAAAAATCCCAAAAAACCCAAAGCCAAGAAGAGATGCTACTATTCACATGGAAGTCAGTACCTTCAAAGATCTGTTTTCACCTTGTATAAAGCTGCATTAAAATAGTTTCAAGATGCATGCAGAATCAAGCAAGCTACTGATAAGCTGGGTTTTACTTGATCTCTTGCATTTAAACTGACACAACTGGAATGAATATAAAAGTGTCCACACAAGAAACTCATTAGCAATGAAACTGTCCGAGTTCAAAGCACAAAAGGTTTTGACCTGTCTCCAAAAGCCTCAGCACCATTGACATTATCCTTCCAAATGCTGTGCTACAGAAGCACTTTCTCAGACAATTGAAAGGTTCTGTTAAAAAGCAGCACACTAAACTGCACTGGTTTATTATTTATTATTAAAAAATTAATTAAACATTAAAATGGCCAGAGCCACTTCAGCAAACCTGTGTGTTACAAAGGATTATGCTAAAGGGCTGCTTGCTTTTTCCACCTCTTATGGCAGTGACTGTTTCAACTACCAAGACTTAGACAATTCTGCAATAAATTGAATACACCAGCATTTTTAAAGTGACACCCCAAATCATGTTTAAATTGTTTGAATAATTGGTTTAAACATTCCTGAGACAAGGCCGTTCCTGTTCAGGCATCTACACTACTTTAGACTGGCATAAAGAACTCCCTACATTGCTAACACAGAAAATGCAGATACTCTTAAAGAGTTAAGGATTTTAAACAGCTATAATCGGTCCCTTCATTTTAACTGATGATCGGAAGATATTTTAATGGCCTTGCTGCATTTCATAAACAGTTGTGAATTTTGAATCAATTAAATTCCTATTAATTTAATACCTAGAAGCTGCTGATTTGATCCGTACAAATGCTGTTTCACTTCCTCTGCCCTTTCATCTGGACTAGGCTTCTCAAGTTCCCCAGTCTTTCTCTCTCCAGTCTTGATTAGGACCAGGAAAAAAAAAAAAAAGCCACTTCTCTACCATGACTTTTATTAATTCATGAGCATTTTGATTTTTATTCCTGGAAAAATTAAGATTCTCCAGCTGTCTGGTAAGAGAGCTCTACTGAACAAGATTTTGCTTTTGGAAATGCAACTCCTTTCTCAAGAAAACTGTCCTGGCATACCATTATTAACAGCTCTATTTTTCATCCAAAATCCTGCAGTTTTAAACTTCCCAATACCTCCGAATTGCAGAGCTTTTCTGATTTTTATATGTGTTTTCCTAGGATGTGCCTTGGTCTTATGAAAAACACTGAATCACAGTAATCCTAAATTCTCTACAGCTGCATGGCTAAATCCTCCAGTGCTTCAGAAATTAGACATTCCCCCAGAAGTTTAGCTTCTCTCAGGAACACAGGCATTCTAGTTTTCCTTAATCATCTTGTCAACTTCTCCAGTGTACATGACTTAACCCATAAACCATGGGTTTAAAACACTCTAAACCTGATGCAAGCAGATAATAATTTCAAATTCTTATATATTTCTATTAGATATTCAAGTGCTCTTTCAACAGTTTGACTGATTTATTCATACATTTAGAAAGTAATTTTAGCTCCCAAATTCTGAAAGATACTTAACGAAGTTAAAATTTGAAAGCTTTTACAGTTGCTACAGTTCCCTCTCCCCAAGATTCTAGAAAGCCCCCAGAATAAGAGTGTAATCAAGAAATTCTCAAGAAATCTCAAGAAATTCTACTCATGTCAGCCTAATGCAACATCCCTAAAAATTCTACAAGTCACTGCAGTTGGGAAAGAAAAAAGAAAAAGTAGTTTCAAAGTCAATAATTCTGCATGCAGATTTTCCTTAAGATCTGGTTGTTACTTTCTCTGTTGTGAGCAAAAAAAAATTCACTATGAAAGCCACCAGTAAAAAGGCCCTTCCTGTAGAAGCTGGAAATCAGCAATGTTATTAACACAGGGTCAAGATCCAGTAAAATCTACTGAAAATCCGAAAGAAGGTTAAAGGCAGCATTGCAACATTCTTCAGTCAAATTACAGATTCTATGTTTATTTCTATGTTTATGCCTCACTTTCAATAGCCCTCAGTCAAGGACCTGCTGCTCAGAATATTTGCTAATAAACTCATGTATTCAAGGCTCTCCAGAAGTGCCATGTGAAAACCCAGACATCAGAAATTTTCTTTAAACACCTAAAAAAACCTGAAGATGAGTATCAAAGGCATAACACCAATTCCTATAAAGCTGGCAAGTAAATTTCCTTTAAACCTAAGTTTTCCTCAGTCTCAAAATGCAACCCACCAGCATTAACCATGAAACAACTATGGTTTAATTCCACTAAATACATATTAGTTCACTCTTATTAAAAATGTCTACAAACTACAAAACCTGCAAAAGTCACTACACTATCACTAGGCTTATCATCTGAAGGTAGTGTATCACCATGATTTTTTGGGGGTTTGGGTAGGGGGGATGGGGTGGGGTCAGTTACCTTCTCTGGTCACAATGTAAAAGCATTGTGCTTACCAAAATATCTCTATTTACATTAATCCAAACCATGTTTTGCTGAAGACACTTTTACTAATTACAAAACAACATTAACTTCAAATGAACTGCTATACCATCCCTCTAGCCCAAAATTAGGCAATGGTCTTTACACAGCATGAGGCAACAATTTTACTGCAGTCATTCTCCCAAATACAACACCCACTGATGAGGGCCACAAAGTAAGTTCTCAAGTTTTGCAGCTCATAGCTTCCCTTATAAAAGGGCATTGAGAACCTATTTCATGTGATGAACATAATTTTGATAACATCAGTACTGCGTGAGTCATCAATCTATCCCACAGTCCCCTTCAATCACCCCAGGGAATTATCTCATTCCGATTCAGAATCTCTCTTTATTTTGCAGTGTCAAAACGTTGCTTGTTTGAACACAGCAAGGCTACCTCTTGTCATGAGTCAGTTTATTGGGCTTCCCAAACTGCACCAGCTGCACCAACACGTGACTGAAGCACTGCAGAGTACAGATCCAAATTAAGAATAAAGTGTCTATCAGTTCACTACTGACAAATATTCACTAAAGAAAGGAAAATCCTCCAAAAAACCTCATGGGTTATTATTAGCGCTGAACACTTTGGACAGAAATGCATAAAACCAAGAAAAGGCTCTTTCCACAGTGAGGAAAAATCTACCTGTTTGTAGCACAATAGTGGCTAAAAGGGCTTAACCCAAAAAGGGAACAACCCAAATAAATGGTACAAGCTACCCTGATGCAAGAGCCTGCCCATGTAAGATACAGTAAGGTGCTGTAGGGCACAGAAAACATGTAATTATCACAAGAACAAGTTGTCAGTTACTAGCAATTCACAAGTTTGTATGTTTAAAATGATTTTTCATTCTTTTCCTTCTGGATGCAAACCAGGGAACACTGGTCCTGCCAGGAAGAAGGAACAGCAATACAGCACTTATGTAAGTACATACTCAGCCACTGAGTTTGCCAAATCTAATTTATATGGCTTCCATTTTAAATAGAAATACAAGACTGTTTATTTCTTACTACTATCTACCATTTTCTGGTTTCACTAAGCATTCTGCTACTACTCCTCTGTCTCAAACTAGCCTGTAATCACCTCATCCCAACTACCCTGCTACAACTCTGCAACACAGACTTACCCCACAGTTTAAGACCCATACAACTTGCCAGGATAAAAGTAACATATACAAGGATCTATACAAAGCCATTATATAATTTAAAATATGATTTATAACCTTAACAGTAATTTAAGATTAGAATATGGAGCCAAAGCTACAAGCAAATACAGAATATGAGTGTCAATTAAGGGTTTTGTAGTTTTGTGGGACTGCAGCACAAGTTACTTACATTTTAAGTAATGATAAGGTAAAAACCAAATAAAAATTGGTTTCAATGGAAAAAGAAAGGGCAATAACCATAGTGATACCTTTTGCAGATCTTCATCCCATGGTCTCTGGAGCAGCCTCTGCCTCCTGTAAACACCTGTGCTATAGGTATTCCCAGTACATTAAGTTCTTCCTTCAGTTAGCAGAATCTAAACATTCTGAAGGGTACCTGAAAACACGTTCTGCTAGGAAACAAACAGTCTCATTTGCTAATGGTCAGTCTCGGGCACTGATAAATTGATGTCCTATGGAAATCAAATCAAATCAGAACACTGTCAATATCTGCTAAAACTCAAATCTGAAGAAAACTATAACCTTGCATTTATTTAGGCAATAGTTCCTGACACGTCTAATCCTGGCTTCACACTTGTGAAAAGTCTAGATTCACAGATATCATTTGTTCCAACCATTAAGTTTATCAGAAGATATCCTATTTAAAAATACCCATTTTCTTAACACATTCCTTCATCTGTAGCACAATCACACTGGTTGATTACTATAAGTAATGACTTTAAACAGACTGGTTTATTGAATTATTCATGAAAAGTAACCCAAACCCTCTCTAACAAGGAGGCTGTAGATGGAAAGTGAGCACAGGGACAACAATGTCCATTGCCTTGACTCCTGTGCTACTGCTCAAACTGATATATCCAGTCACGGTTCTGGATCTGACCATCACAGAATATATGGCTCCTCAGTCTCCCAGACTGCTCAAGGCAGATGAACACATGGCAAAAATACAATACATAAACTCACAGCAGCCAAACTGATCCTGACCTCACTGGTGTTTCTGTGTACACTGTTAGGTGTAGCCCAGCAGTCAAATGAGACTATGCAGAGTGAAGCTCTTAATGTGCTTGCACTAGATAGACCAAGGCAGGGGAGGGGAGGTGGGGAAAAAGACATGAAGCTCTTGTCAGGAGCCACTAAGGGGTCATCTGCTTGACTGTTAAGAAGGTGCAAGGTCATGCATTTTAGTACACAGATATCTCACCCAAGGGCAGTAGAAAAAAGGCTGAGAGCAAGAATGAGCATCCCCATTTTAATTCCTACAACATGTACTACACAGCCTCCACTAGCTGGTTTATAAAAGGTAAGCTTCTTAGTGATTGCTACTTAGCAAATGAGAGCTCAGGCAAAAAAATTAGAAAAGATGCTCACACCGAAATTTGCTTTTCTCAAATACTGTTTCTGAAAGAAAAATTAAGGGAAAAATCTTTACTGAGCTGCTATCTCTGAAAACAGTGAACACTCTTTGCAAGCTGAAGTAACTCCTACCAAATACAAATTAAACATATGAAATGAGAAACTTCAGTTATTTTGTTAGACAACACATAACTGCCAACAAACATTTTGCCCCAATGGTTGCAACACCTTTTCCTAACCCTACCAAACCCTGTCTGACTTGCTTTCTTTGCAACCTCACATTCTGGCACTTTCTTAACATTTCTTACTCCTTATAATGTAAGATAGAAATCTCATCATGTGGGACTTTTGACAGAATTCTGCCATAATACACAAGCAGCTGGTATATATGGAGCTGAAGACCCTCTAGTTATATCCAAACCACCTCCCAACACAAGTTTTCACTTCTCCATAAGTAAATGACTTTTCAAACACTATTTAATAAAATGCTGAGTTGGCTGCTATTTTTCCTGTATCTGATGAATCCCAGATCTGTGGGACACAAACATATTGATTATGATTTATGGGTGCTTTCATACTTCAAGTTCTAGGACAAAATCCAGGACAGATTGAAGGAACAGCCGTACAGATACAAGCAGACACTGAAAAAATTTATTTTGGGTATGGATTCATGTTACAGCTAAGCTGAAGTACTGGAACCCTCTTTCACTCTTCTGCCCTCCACCCAATCCAGCTCTGAGGCCATCTGGCTATAAGTAAGGAAAAGAAAAAAAAAAAAATTAAAAATTTGAACCACAGTGAATTATAACAAAAAGCCAGAAAAAAAGGATGATTTGCCTCCATCTTAATAGTATCACAACACCAGCTATTAGTATCTTTTCAGTGTCCATATACAGCAAATCCTTCAAGAGGAAGATTTTTGTCAGACATCACTGGCATCCAGCAGAACTGAACAAATACTCCCTGCCAGTTGAGGGGTGAGGCTCAACTGGCACCAGGTATTGATATTCTCTTCAAGTTCTTAAAGGGATGTACACAGAGATAATCAAACAGAAACGTCTTGACATTTTTAAAAAGTAACAATAGACATAGAAGATTAAGAGCTGCTTCTTTCTTCACTGAATTGTCAATGGCAGACACCTGCTACAAGGCACAAGCTTCCACACAGAAAAACAACAACAAAAATCCATAGAAGTTTAAAATCTTTGTGTCCTGTTGAGCACTGCTGGGGAAACAACAGCTTGAGAAAGAACAAAGGTCACAATAAACCAGTCAGAAAGTGATAGAAGGATATGATGATGATGATGATTTGGAAGCTTTAATTATTCAGTCACACATTTCAACTTGGTCCCCTGAATTCTGCACTGCAGACCTGCTTTGTTTGACCTCTGCACAGGAAAATTGTACACTCAATTTTACTGCACATCATGGTGGGGTAACAGCTGGACTCCATGAACTCAGAGGTCTTTTCCAGCCTAAACAATTCTATGAACTTTGAATTTGGGTCTGCATCACCACTTCAAGAAAACTCAGGTGAATGCAACAAGTTTATGTTTCCTCAAGAGCTACAAACCTCGTGCCAGGAAGCTGTCAAATCCTTTAATACTTATTCCAAGGTAAATACAAGGGTTCTTAATAACCAAATGACTGTCACGTAATCAAGAGAGACTGACATGTTTCCCTCTGCATTTGCATATAGGTATATTAAAGTTTGTCTTTCAGTAACAGAACTGGGTGATACATCTGTAACTCAGCTGTATGACATGTCATCAAGAAGGCACCTTCTTTAGTCCAAGCAATGCCATAGCCCATCCTCACTGAAATCACATTTCAGAACAGTCTATTCCTTTCAAAAAACCAAACTAATCCAGAGGAAAAAAAATCTCCCCAACAGCATTCTAACCAGCAAATGGAACAGAAGAAGTAACTTCATGATCTCAAGATGGGCAAAGATTAATTTCGGTTTAGGGGAAGGATAGGGAGGTAGAACACAGGATAGTGTTCAATGCTAATTTTATAAAGGTCTACTTACTTCATAAATGTGCACTTATAATTTTAAGGAACACTTATTTTTGCACAAGAACACCTGGAAAAAAATGTATTTCCTTTAATTTTCTTAATGTACAGGTTGCCATCACACTGTTGTTCCTCACCAGGTTTTACACTTCCTTGCCAAAGCAACATATAAAAGAATAACAAGATTTCTACTCAAACACAAGGAAGAGATTAATTTAAACACTGGTTAACTACAGCAGAAATCCAGAAGACAAACAAAAAAAGCCCCAGCCACCTAACTGGTTGAGTAGTGTAAGGATGCTCTCAGCTGAGACTCATTACCTTGCTTATCCTCCTATGTTCCATAAGGCAGGAAAGAAAAAAGGGGAGGGAGGGACAGCAGAATAACAATGATGGGAAATTAGTATGATGGGGGAGTAGGAATGAGAGCAAAAGGGAAGGCACATTACAGATGAAAACCATTGCCAATTGTATCGTTCCACTGCTACAATAGTGCTTTCTAACATGGTTGGTAACATTTTACATCAACTCAGCAAGAGCCCCTTAACCAGCTTCTCATTACCTTCCAAAACAGAGGGGAGAATTTAAAAAATCTCCTCTGATCATCCAGCACATCAGACATGGCAAGAAAAAGAAAATGGGTCAATTTGTTTTACTCTCCCAATGCAGAAAAGTTCAGAGGACTCTTGGCGCCCAATGGGCATAGAGAGGAATGGGTGAAAAAGGAGTAGCAGTTCCTGGGCAACCTATTTTTTGTGTGCTGAATATAGAAGCCTCACTAAGCAGCACCATGCGGTCCAGCCTACCCTGGGTTTGGTTAGCATATGGCTGTCTCCAGGAAGGGGGAAAGAGGCCAACTGGCAGTGTAGAGGAAGACCAGTCCGGGCTGCTGAAGAGTGGCAAGACATTGCCACTTGGGTAGAGAAGCTACCTGTGAAAGTCTGTCATGTGGATGTGTCATGGCCCCAAGAGTCAGGCTAATGAAAAACACCGAAACAACGAACAGGTAGATCAGAGTGTGAAAATAGAGGTGTCATAGATAGATCTGGACTGGCAACACAAGAAGGAGTTGTTCCTAGTTCGATGGGCCCATGATGCCTCAGGCCATCAGGGCAGAGATGCCACCTATAAGTGGGCACGAGACCGAGGGGTGGATCTAACCATGGACAGTATCTCCCAGGTGATCCATGATTGTGAGACATGAGCTGCAATCAAGCAGTCCAAGCGGGTGAAGCCCCTGTGGTATGGTGGCCGATGGTCCAAATACAAGTATGGGGAGGCCTGGCAGATTGATTATATCACACTGCCTCAAACATGCCAAGGCAAGTGCTACATTCTCTCAATGGTAGAAGCCACCATGGGATGGCTGGAGACTTACCCTGTGCCTCATGCTACTGCCTGTAACACCATCCTGGGCCTTGAAAAGCAAGTCCTTTAGAGGCATGATACCACCGAGAGAATTGAGTCCGACAACAGGACTCATTTCAAAAATAGCCTCATAAACACCTGGGCTAAGGAGCATGGCATTGAATGGGTGTACCACATCCCTTACCATGCACCAGCTGCTGGGAAAGTGGAGTGGTACAATGGCTTGTTGAAAACCACCTTGAAGGCACTGGGTGGGGGAGCTTTCAAAAATTGGGGGCTGCATTTAGCAAAGGTCACCTGGTTAGTTAACACCCGAGGCTCCACTAACTGAGCTGGACCTGCCCAGTCTGAGCCCCTTCGAACCACAGACTGAGATAAGGTTCCAGTGTTACACACAAAAGGTATGCTAGGAAAAACTGTTTGAGTTAATTCTGCCTCGAGCACCTAGTGGGTGATTCAGAAGGATGGAGAGACAGGATGCATCACTCAAGGGGACCTTGTTTTTGGGTGAACTGCCTGTCACACTGCGCCTATATCTAGATCTAGAAGTATATATGCATATAATCAGGATAATGCATGTATGTATATAATTTAAAAGTTTAAGTGTGATATAACATGTTGGTATGGGAAAAAATTCAGGGTGGATAAATCTGGAGGTTTTTTTTTTCTTCTCTCAGGGAATTTTCTCTTACCTGTTGCCTAAGAGATGATAATGACTGGTACTTAAGAGAGACAAAAGATATAGCCATGGAGGGGGGAGAGGGGTGCAGCTGGCTGCACTCTCCTAGCTGAGGGCCTTTCTCTTGGGAAGGGCAGAGATACTGTGCAATTTTGGCTGGGAAGTCAAGGGCTAGGCTGGGCTCCTCTCTCCCTCCCTCTCTCGGATCAGAGGGGAACGGTCATGTTGTGGAGCTGTGGGTACCGCAGAAAGAATTCACTGCCATTGCAGAGTCCAGCCCGGCACTGCTTCTTCTTTACCGTGCTCATAAGAGCAGCCAGGGAACTGGGATCTTAGTAACATCCAACCACACTGGAATGGACCCTAACCATCTACTCGGGTGCCTCAGGGGAAAAACTTGGGACCCTGACCCCCTCCCCCTTCCCGGAGGGTGTGCCTCCCACCTGCGTGCTGCAGCTGCTACGGGCAAGCCCGGCTGCCATTGCCCAGCTCCGCTGTTTTCTGCCTCTGCCTCAGGCTTTTTCGCTACACTCTAACCCAACACTCCCTGTCCGCCTGACTCCCATGACTCCTGCTAAGGCTGTGGAGTTTTGTGTTACATTTTGTTTGCCACTCCGGGGTGTGCTCGCCTCTGCTGTTCCAGCCGCTGCTCCAAGGTTCCCACTACAGCCCATTTCGCTATCTGGAAGGGCACCAGGACCGGCTGCCCCAGTGGGTTTCTAAAGGAAGGCCTTTTTCCATCCCTTCCGCCGGCTCGCCCGCCATCACCCACATGATGAGAGGCACGAGGGAAGAGCTCGCGCCACAGCGCCCCCTGCAGGCGCGGGAAACCATCGCACCCGCCCTGCCCGGCCGGGAGCCACCAGCGCCCCTGCCGGCTGTGAGCGGAACTGCACCGAAGGGGAAGGTGCCTGACAGCCGAGAGAGGGCTGTTCCTGGGTTTCTGGGTTTGTCTGTTGTCGCTGCCGTTGTTGTTGGTTGTTTGCCTTGTTATATAAACATACATACATGCACATGTATCTACACACGTATTCCAAGGGAGGCTCCCACCTCAGACCAGACAAGGACTTTCAACTCTTAACACTTATGTTAACTGCCACCTCTCTTAAATCTCTCATTTATGAATTAATTGTACTGAGAACATAACAAGGTTTGGATAAAACCTCTGCTGTAGCACTTTCCCATAGGTGAATGAGTAGTGACAGTCTGCTCCCTTGCTGAGAAACAGGCTTTTCACTTGGAAAAATGGATCCCTTGTGTACGGTAACCATGAACCTTGCAATAGTAAGTATTCCAAGCCACAAGACTGTTTTATAACAAACCAATCAATAAATCAAACCCCTGCTTCCCTTTGAACACAGCATGACTATTTAAGTCACAAACTGGACCAAAGGACACAAGACAGCCTGAAGGATGTCAGCCAGGTGCCCAGACCTTTGCCAGGTGTTAACCTCTGAGAACAAGGTTTGAAGACTTAGTCCCCATAGGCATTTGACAAGCTCCAGGTACTATCACACAATTAACAGTTTCTGTTGGAGAGCCCAGAAATTAAGCAAGAAAGATGCTGCAGGTCGTTTCACAGACTGCCATCTGTCTCCTCAGTCACGACAGTACTTCTCACTGACAGCCTCGGATCACATTTATTTCCAAGTATTTCCAAGACTTCCACAATAGAAAACTACCATTTTAAGACCAGAAAAAAACTTAACTCCCAAATACCGTGATTTATTGTAAGAAAAACAGGTGCAAGTGTGTGTGGGTGTCTCTTCCTCACCTGATTTCACATACAGAAATTTAATACCACATCAATACTGTCGGTGTAACAAAAGCACCTAAACTTTTCAACTCTGACCACTACCTTTAGGTTTTATAGGAAAGGTGTTCTGAAAAAAAGAAAAGCATTCTTTCATCAACTTATATTTTAAAAGCCCAATCAGACTAATTACAAAAAGTATTTGCTGAAGTATTGCTGGAATATTTGCAGTATCCAAAGATGTCAGACATTAAATACCTTTACTTTTTTCAATAAATACTTCATAGCTGGTATCTTCTTCCACTCAGGAACTACCTGCAGTACTTCAAAATGTGCCAAAACCCCCCAAACCCTGCAAACCCCCCCCCAGACAATAAAACGCCAGAGAAAGCTTCCTTGTCACACATACAACTTCTTCCTTTCTTAAATGGGAAATAAAAAATTGAGATAAAAACTATATGAGAGTCAGCTTTCAGTCTAGGCCGATGTTACCATCTGAGGGGAGCCAGAGGAACCAGCCCACTGACCACTCCATGTAAACAGGATCCTTTGCCACTAAAGCACAGCCACAATCACAAGAAACCTATGAGTGATGCATCAGGAAGGGGAAAATACTCCTCCCCAAATCAACTGAGAAATAAATGAAGTTATAATTAAGATGGCAAGCTACATGAAATACTTTTCTATCTCAGAACTAATCCTGCAGCCTGTTTGATAGAAGTCATTGAGAACAGTGTTCCCCACCTGGCAGTTGATGGAGTAATGGAATAGATTTGAACTAGCAAAAAAATCTCTTTAGCCTCTTTACTGTAGGTAATCTCTGTTTAGAATTTCAGCTTAGTTCATAGAATCATTAAGGTTGGAAAAGACCACCAAGATCACCAAGTCCAAAATAAGACCAACCTACAAATTCCTAGCAAACAGAAGAAACCCCAAATCCATACAATGGATGTTTCAAGCTACAGAAATGCAGAAAAAAAAAGCATTGTACCATTCACATGCCAGTCAAACTCCACCTTAAAGTTGGTACAACTGTATTTTTCTTCCTGCAGTTTTTATCCCACTTTTACCGAACGCAAATCCTGTGTTGTGCATCCTAATGGCCCAGACTAACTGGATCCAGATAGCAGCAAGCATCAAAAATTTTCAAGAAAAGAAACAAACGTAGTCATATGTTCTTGTAAGTCCCTGAACTGCTGGCTGAGGGCACTGCCACCACCACCAGTCCTAGAAGACAAAGCCAACACAAGCTGACACCACGTCCTCGTTGCTACATGAACACATTATACAGTTTTATCTTTGACTACTTCTATGTATCTTGTCATTAGATCATCAAGGAACAAGTGAGGCATCTTCCTGCACAGATAACCCAGAAGAAGTAAAAAACGATGCAATTCCAAAGTGGTGTACAAGTACATTTAGGTACATAAAAATATACACAAATTTATGATGCACTCTCATAGAACAAGTACAGGCTTTAAGATGTACATTGGTGCCTTTCCTACAGAATGTCCACTGCAGATCAGAATTTTTGTAAGAACTGTTTTTAACCTTAGTTCTCTTTCAGAGCACAGTAGAAAAAACCACATCAAACCCCCAAAACAAATAAACAAAAAACCAACCAAAACCCAAAACACCAGTGTTTTATAGTTACTAATAAACAGCCTGAAGTACTGGTGCTTTACAGCATCCCCATCATACTCTGACACAGATCCCGACAGGCTGATTAGGGAACTCACATCTTTCCATTACATCAGAAAGCTGCAGCATCTTATAGTCTTACAGTAAGCAAGCCTAGTCTACAGATCCACCATCGGAAACACAGCTTAGGTGCCAGGCATGGTCTCAAAACTGTCCTTATTTCCCCAAATGGTTGTGGCAGATCTCTTAGTTTTCTTTACAAGATTCACTATTTTTTTTCAACAAGAAAGAAATTAATGTTGATAGAACAAAGGAACACAGTCGTGTCATAGTAGGGTCACTTTTTATCTTCAATTATTATTTTTCTAGTACATGAAGAATAAAAACTGTCAAGCAAGAGATAAGGATCTTGTAAAGCAGAAGGATTCGTAACAGTGCACGACTGGAATTGTAGCATGAACTGACATTCCATGCCTATCCAAAACTCTTCTCAGCTGAACTCTCTACTTAGGATTTTGACTTGTCTTTAGAAAGTAACAATGTGCTCATGTCTCCATTTTTCTCTACACCTAAACAGAAACATTTTTCCCAACTTTTGCAATGACCATCTGAAGCAAAACCAAAGGAGGAGATTAATCATCTTCCTGACTTATTTTTTACAGGTGAAAATAATATAATCAAAGAGAACAGACATTATTTCTGCCTCATCGCAACACATACAATATTTCGATTAACAAAGTACACAGACAAAGCAGAAAGAAACCTGCTCTCATGTTTCTCCTTTTCTCTTTTTCTCTTCACACTTCCTCTCAGATGATGGGAACATCCGCCCAAGTACTGACCTTCTCTAACTTGAGGCATATTCAGCATAAGAAATCTTAGATTGCTATCCCTTCCTCTCCAAATAAGCAAGCTCTGAGCATTAATGACGGAGGGGTCCATTAAATTAAGCTGTCGATACAAACATCAGCAATGGCAGGATACGAGCATGTAATGTATTACCAGATGTTAAAGAACTACTTGCAAAGATTTTCCAGTTTAGGAAAGACAGAGAAGGGGTCACATCTAGGCTCATAAACTAAGTCTTCAGAGTGGTCAAGAAATTCAAGCTCACATTACCACTTTATCCAATCACTCCATTATTCCAGCAGCTACACAGCAACACACATTCCACATCAGACCCACAGCACTAGGACAGTGTGCAATCACTTCAGTCATCTCACAGGTTTAACATACAGCAGACCAACCTATAAAAATATTTCATCAGTTAAACAAACAGACAGTCAGGAACTACACAACAGAGGAGCCAAGCCTCAGGATATCCCTGCACGTGTCAGCAGGCACACAGGAAGAGCCACTGTACCCAGCATGGCTACAGAGCACATGGTCCCAGTTCACACGCAGGAACTTGTCTTGCTCAAGAAACAGGGCATGCCAGGTACTACTTCTGACCACGCCAGCAAACGTGCAGCGACAGGTTACATCTGGACAACAGTCACCCATCCTACACTTTTCCCCTGTCTCTGCACCAAAGCTTCTACACTGGAAGAGAGGACAGCACACCTGTGAATAACTTTCTAAACTGTGACCTGAATCAAGCAGCACATTTAGGTGTAATAGCCCCAGTTTTGCCCACCTGAACCTGCTGATCTGAAAACTGCAACATCTGAGGAGCACGCTGAATGCTACTAATCCCAAAATCACAGATGGTATTAACAGGTTTTTAGCTCTTCGAGAGTGCAGCTTGACAGTGCAAGCGGGGAAAATGCAATGAGCAACTGCTCCCAAAAAATGCTGCCTCGGTCACCTCCACCCTGGCATGCCCTCCTGCGCCAAGTACCTGTACCTACCTGTCTGCAAGACTGGCCAAGCCAGAGATTCAGCATGCAAAAAATCATTCCCCAGCTCCTTAACAGATACCACAACTAACACCCACAGGGATCACAGAAGGGCTGTAATCACCAAACACTAACCTGGAGGTGGAAGGGATGTCTCCTTCTGGGGGTTGAAAATCCATCAAATGGTCACAGTGACCCTTTGCCTGGCACTGCATATTGTCACCTCTGGGCTCATTAATGCTCCAAGGGCTGGAGCCCCTCTGCTCTGGAGACAGGCTGGGAGAGCTGGGGATGTTCAGCCTCGAGAAGACTCCAAGGAGACCTTAGAGACCCTTCCAGGGCTTGAAAGGGCTCCAAGAAAGCTGGAGAGGGACTCTGGACAAAAGCCTGGAGTGACAAGACAAGGGAGAATGGCTTCCCACTGACAGAGGGCAGGGTTAGATGGGATACTGGGAAGAAATTCTTCCTTGTGAGGGCGGTGAGGCCCTGGTACAGGTTGCCTGGAGAAGCTATAGCTGCCCCTGGATTCCTAGAAGTGTCTAAGGCCAGGCTGGATGGGGCTTAAAACAACTGGTCTAGTGAAGGTGTTCCTGCCCATGGCAGGAGGATGGAATTGGACGAGGTTTAAGATTCCAACCTAAATCATTCTGTGATTCTGTGGTTCAATAAAAATGCAGCGAGCATCACCATATTCCTGCCCGTATATACAGTGAAGCACAGAAAAGTTGGAAATTAATGATACACAGGAAGAGGTTTAAGGTTTTATCTACAGTTAGGAACAGATATTAAAACTAAAATAAAATAGTCTTTCCAGGGTATCCAGCTGCACACTAACTGGCCATTTGGAAGCCCTCCTGAGAGGCCTCCACAGCCGCTCTCGGCGACGGCCACAGGGGCCGCGGGCAGGCGGTGCAGCCGCGGGGACGGCGGGTGACGGCGCAGGCCCGCCC